>JAQQAE010006171.1:0-16922 GCA_029823295.1 Pseudamia nigra
GTCTAATGTTTATCAGTACATTACAGAAAATAATGAACTTTATCACAATATGCTAATTTTTTGAGAAGGACCTGTATCTGCAGTCAATTTATCAAGATAAAGCCTATGTGGAGATTTGATCTGATGATTTTAGACATGCTTGGGTGATGCTCTGAAACATTTAGATCTGACAAATATACAGTACAATAAACTCCTCAGGGGGACTCCCAGCTGTTCCCAGGTCAAGAGACATAGTCCCCCCAGCGTGTCCTGGGTCTGCCCCAGGGCCTCCTCCCAGTTGGAGCTAGTTTTGGCAACTGGGGATTGAACCATCTGGGCCCCTGTTGTCGGCTGCCACCCAAAACACACAGCACCAGACCCTTACGACCCTTGCTGCTGGTGGTGGACCCACAGGAAGGCATAGTCACAAGAGTCTTCTGAATCGCTTTTACTCTGACCTGTCACCAAGGACCAATTTTCCTTGGGAGACCCTACCAGGGGCAAATTGACCCCAACAACATAGCACCTAGGGTGACTCAGGCATGAAAAGCCCTCCACCACGATAAGGTGGCGATTCAAGGAGAGGAATTGTATAATTACCGTATTTTCCGGATGACACATTGCAGTTTTTTGCATAGTCTGGCTAGGGGAACGACAAATATACCGGAGCGACGAATACCGGTATATTAAAATATTTCGAGTGTTGGGTGTTTGTCACACTGACAGCCGCTAGACATTGCTCTAGGCTTGTGTACCTGCATCTGTCTTACTGACTATTTAAAATGTAGAAATTACCGGTAACAGCCATACCTGCCATCAGCTTAACACCGAACGTGTCGGTGCCATCACTTACCCGAGGAGGCGAGCTACGAGCTCTCGCTTCTGGTGTCAAGCGTGCGGCCGCCCGACCGAGTGCTTGACGCGCGTTCCTTGAACAAATGCGACCTGTCCTCCAGAGCGACTTGCACACATTTTTTATTCTTCATTATGCATTTTTTGCCTTGTGCGACTAACATTCCGGAGGTACATATCATCCGGAAAATACGGTAGACAATATTTTTATCACAGTAGCCTCATACTCAGGCTAATGAAAATAACATTCATTTTGTTGAAGAAGTAAAAATATTAAGTTAAAAATGTGTTTGAAAGTGTATTTTATATTAGATATAGAATAGTATATCTAATGCTTGTATCTGCATTGCTTGAAATACATCAGTTACTTTTTTAACATATTTTTCTTTCTCCTCAGGATGGCATGAAGATATGGAAAGAAAACTGTCTCCGTCCAGCATGACCCAAGACCAGTCCAAGTTTGGGAGCAAAAATGCCCTAAACCGCAGGGTAAGAGTAGTTCAGATCCATTTTATTTGTGTTGTGTACTGTGTTGATGGGGTCAGTGGAGAGAAAACATTATAACATGAGGTGAATCAAAATGAGAAACTGAAAGGGAGGCAATTCTGTGGGGTGTTTAAAAAAAAAAAAAAAAAGTAGGACAGTATAAAAGGTCCAATTTATAACACCAATATATTCTGTGCATTGTGCTGACTTTAAGTAGATGCTGTTCTCATCCTACCCTAACCACAATAAACACACCAATAGCAGCTACAGTAATGGCTGCTTTTGGTGCTAAATTAAAATGGAGGCTGTTGCTGTTATGGAAGAATGATGCAAAAAAAAAAGTAATCAGCTTTCTTTCCCACAACATTCCCATAGCAGGAAATTAATATTTGACCCCAAAACATTAATCAACAAAATGAAAATGCAGTGGCCTGAATAGCAAACACCAAAGGCTGCAGAGGGTGACAGATGCGGCCTTACAGTGGAAACCCTGATTACTTTCTAATTCACCCTCATCCTTGAAGGCTGTGTTGAGTACAGCCTCGGCGTTGGCAGGCAGCATCGAGGCCAGAGGACAGAAGGAGACACACGGAGACAAAAAAACGAGAGGTGCTCGGTGTGCGGCCAAGGTTCCCGGTGTAATTGATGTAATGGCTGTTTATCCTTCCTGCTGCGTTGCCACAGCCTAATGACAAGGCCTAGCAGCAGTGGGTCCCTGTGACAAAACACTGGCACCAGGTCTGCTGGCAGGAGGCTAAGTGACTCTGCTGCTGTCACTGATGCCTTCCTCCCAACCAGCAAAACCTTCCCACTAACCCCCGCCTTCCTTTCCGCCTCGCTCTCTTGTTTATTTGTTTGACATTTGTTTATACCTCTGGTTTGCCTGGTATCCTCAATTATTAGCATTGGCCCTTTGATTATGGGGTGCCATGCGCTTTTTATTTGCCCTCTGCCACTCGCTAGCTCTTGGCAGGAGGGCTCTTTCCTACAAGTGCAGATTAAAATGAGGGCAGAGGGGGGTATGAATTAGTGGCTCTCCATTTTCATGTGGCTTCTCAAGTTGTGGATGACATTATGAGCATCTTTGGAATCTGATTTCTATTTAATGGAATTAAAAGACCCTGAAGGAAAGTATTTAATATGTCAATATAAAGATAAATTACAGGAATTGACATTTATAAAGTATTGGGACACTGGACCGACGGGTCTACAGGAACTGGAGCATCCCTTTCCATAGCTACAGGAATCATTATGCAGTATCTGTTGTGCTACAATTCTGTGGTTATAAGCCCTAAATCAGTGAATCAGCAAACAAAAGCTAACAAGTGAAATGAACAAATCAATCAACAAAATAAACAAAAAGCAATCATATAATAAAATGAACAAAAGAGCAAATAATAATAAAAATGAAACCAAGAATGAACAAAAATTAACCAAAGTTATAAAAATGAACAAAGTAACAACAACAAAAAAACAACCACATTCGGTATCTTCCTAAGTGCTAATTCCACCGTCCTCTCACTTTTTTTTTGGGGGTTGGGGCACTTAACCCTAACCCTGGTTATTTTGTTAATTTTTGCTCATTTTTAAAATTTATTTTACTAGTTTTGTTGTTCATTTTTCCCAATTTTCTTCACTTTCTTTATTTTTTCCCTTCATTTTAGTTTTTGATGTTGTATATTTTCAATCATATAATAAATATTCCTGTGAAATTTTAAAAAGATTTCCATGGTCCTGTAGGTTTAACAGGTGTCCCAGCACTTTTGTTCATATGCTGTATATTTATTTGTATATTTAAAAGGTCTTTCAGATGAAGTTTAAAAGTATACATACCTGTATGTTTATCATAGGTTGGCACACAGGGCTATTTACAGTATATTCTAGGTCCGTCTGAGTGGTGGACACGTTTCCTTTTTCCGGGACTCGTCACAAGACCCGCATTACGACTTCAAAGTCAAACCAAAGCCTCGCCTTGGCTCATGACCATGGCAGCTGTCTGATATCATCACAGATGTTCTCTGGTAGATCTGTGTCAACAGCTTCGGACACTGGCTCTTTGATTTAAAAAAAAAGGTTTCCCTATGGCGTCACAGATAATTGTATATTTTGACTGTAAAAACATTTTAATGGAAAGAAGCATAGGGCACAGTTTGTAATTTGTTTCATTTACCGTACACATTATTTACAAGAAGTTTGAGATCTTTGTTGAATTATAATAATGCCAGTAACTTGATGTATGATGTCACTGATGAAACAATTACTGTTACATACAAAGAGAGGAAAATATTCATACGTTTAAACATGGTTATTTAATAATAGCATAGGAAGTTATGGAGTTAGCCGTGTAGCCCCCGAGGAAGGGTTTAGAGTGTCATGGCCTGAGATCACATGATGACCCTAAAAAAATCCACTCCCCATCTCATGATTCACAGCTGGTGGCAGTGATGATTCATAAGCTCACAGTCATTGTCCACCATCTGGAAAATTATAATGCATTTCACTTATCTGTCCAACCTGTCTTTTAGAAATGTTACAAGATTTCCTCTGTATGAGTAGTTCTTCAGCCACTTGAGACAGTCTGTAGCTCAGTGTCCTTTTTTTGCCACTGTGACAAGATTGCATCAGATACTTGTTAGAATTCCAATAAAATGTGATTCTTTTCAATTATTTATTAATTTTTTTCAAAGACACATCCTGTCCCATAATGTGTGGTGCCATTATTTGGATGATTTGAGTTGCACAAAATTGACAGGTAGAACCTTAGTCTTGGATAGCAGTTCGCTGCACAGTGCCAGCTGGAAACATTAAAGTAACAAATGGAACATTTCTAGTTGAAAGCTCATTTGATATTTCTCTTTGTACAATTGCTGTCTGTTAAAGGACACATACCGGCGTCGTCAGATGCAGAGAACCATCACCCGGCAGATGTCTTTTGACCTGACCAAACTGCTGGTGGCTGAGGACTGGTTCAGTGACATCAGTCCACAGACCATGAGGAGGTTGCTCAACATTGTTTCTATCACAGGTGAAAAACACACACACACACACGCATACACCATTTAAAGCTTTAATTTGACCTCTTATTTACTACAAGACTCATTGTTGGAGTTTTTTGTTTCAGCTTTTTTGTGACAGAAGAAAAAAATATTAGTGGAGATGGAAGACAAAAGACCCACATAATGGTGGGATTAAATCCTAGATCAGTAATGGCCAATAAGTGGTTTCAGTGGTAGTGCTTTTATTGCGTAGTTTATTAAACTATAAATTAGTTTTAATAATTAAATATTTGAAATTATGGCATGACAGGCCATAATTTATAAATATAAAATACATATGCTGTATTAATTTTAAACCATAAAAAATTAAAGAACAGTTGAAATCTAGCATTTTGGTGTTGTGTGAGACAAAAATTGCTCAGATTAGTTTGTGTGATCAGAATTATATCTGAATACTAAATATAATGTATATGCAAGAGTTGCTATAACTATTAGTTATACAGGTAGTAGAATGTCATCACAAATGGAGCAGTAAATTCCAAGTCCACCACCCCTCTGTACCACTGGCAGGTCGTTTGTTGCGAGCCAATCAGATCATTTTTAACTGGGACCGGCTGGCATCATGGATCAACCTGACAGAGGAGTGGCCTTACAGGACTTCATGGATCATCCTTTTTCTAGAAGAAACTGAAGGCGTGTCAGATCAGGTCACGCTTAAGGCCATCTATGAGAGGTATGTGCACAAATGTACACTCATTTATAGTCATCAACCCTTTAGTAACTTTATTTTTGATCTCTAATATGTACAGTACAGTTTCTAATGTGTGTATATGGGTATACTTTTTACTTTGGTAACCTGCCACTTGCTTTGATTTTCAGCCTCTTTTTTTTCTCTAATCTAAGGCATAGCATTAATTTGAGGAATTTGTGAAAGATGCAAGTTGACCCCCACCTTGACATTTCTGTGGACTACCAGTATAAATAAAATGACCACCAGGTGGCAGTAGAACATTTTCTTTTTCACGCATGCTACAATGAACATGTTCCCAGTAGCATGAGTGCCTCACTAATTGGGAAATGACAGACAGATTTTGTAATTGATCGTAATTCTAAAGGAAAATAATGAATTTTTGTATATTTAGGAGGGACCCAATTTCCTACAGCTTAACAAAAGACTGTGTAACCTGAGTCATGGTCTGTTGACCAGTAAAGGAAAACTTGTGTGTACACTGAGTTTTTATGGTTTGGTATGTGTGTGGCTATGAATACTTTTACGTGAGCTCAGAGCACACAACAGGAGACCAACACAGGCTGAGTTGCTGGGTTTGGTTGCTGTTGTGCATCAGTCACTGGCCTTTAAAGGTTGCACTCTGTCACAATACACTACTGCCTACGTCTCCTGCGGCAGGAAAGTGTCACAGACAGTTACTGTCAGCCAGTCGGCCAGCTTGATTCAGCAGACAACCCTCCCCCAACTCCAAGGCAAAGCACTGCTTCATTACACAAGGTTTTTTGTTGTTCGTTTTTATTTAAAATAATAATAGATGTTATGTCCCTTTTTGTTGTATGGCATAGTGTGACATGAGAATGGAACGAAGACAGAGGATATAGAATAAGGCTAAAACATTTTTTGTAATGGTTGATTTAATCAGCACAACTGTACACCTCTGCAAAGCTAAAATTGGGTGCTGTAATTGGAGACTATTAATAAAATCATAGATTTAAGTGTCTTTACTACAGCATACAATTGTGCATGCGCTACTCATTAGGCCAAATATAGCCATCATCTTGTTTTTGACCAACGGTCCTGTATTTCTTTATCGTCCTCCTCAGTGGGTGTCTTTCCAAATGGCTGCTCTGTTCCACAGTGGCCATCGAAAAAACGGCCTTAATGATGATGACAGGAAGCCTCAAACTGGCTAAACACAACGCCTTGCCTAGAGGCCTTATCTCTTGCACTAATCTTCTGCTGATAAGGCTCTGGCCTCTGTATCTTTTTCTGTGTCTGTTCTTTACTTCCTTTTTCTTATGATGTGAGACCCTTTAGGTCCTTTTTTGTTGTGGATGAGTTATTCAGTCTTTTCCATAGCAAAGCAGTTGACCAGCCTCTGAGGTCCCCAGGGCCCTTCTTTTGACTGACTGTCTGCTTGAGAAATGGATATACTGTAGCCACTTTCCCTTGCTTTCCTTTTTGCAGTTTCTATGAATACGCAGAGCACATGTGCTTACGTACTGTACACCTCACATCTTATTTTGTAGGTTTCATTCAGCTTGCGTGACATAATTAACAGCACTTTGTTCTGTTAACACAAGAACAAGCTTGTTCATACCTTATGTATGCTTTCTTTGTATTTAAGCATGTATACATGTGTACAAGTTGTCATGCTCAGCCATTTCACACAGCAGAACTGCACATCCCCTGAGCGTTACTAAGTGAATATATTAGTGGTGAAGTGAACGTGGGGGTGAGTCAGCCCCTTATAGGTCAACTGTCGCCCTGTATCTCAGTCACAAGGCAGCATGCTGCTCTGTTCCTCTTCTGTTTCATAAGGCTTGCTTCAGCTCAGTAGGTCATGGTAAAAAGAGCATTCAGAATATAATATGTTATTAATTATAGTTCAAACCAGTATGGCTCTTGTTTATTTTATGGTTTTCACTTCATCACATTAAAAGTAAAACAAAAAGCAGATTACATCTTGGCCTGAGGTTCTTTCATTTCAACTCAGTGATTGTAATTGGCATCAATTTAGGCTATATGCTGTTCGTCTGTTCTTAAATTAAAGCAAAATTACCCTATACACTACTTAATTGCAGGGGAATTATGTATGAGTAACCCGTAGTGACAGTTGCACATAACGATGACAGCCACTCTTTATGAGATATACGTGAACTCCTAAAGGAAGACAGAAAAAAACAGGAACATTCACCCACCTTCTGTCATATCTCACCGAAACACACACATGCTCACAAAAGGGTTCAATTCTGTTTTTAGCTTTTTGCCTGGCACTAACAAGCAGCCACAAAGTGTCATTGTAGGACATGGCGTAAAGAGAAACGTTTAGCGCTAATTCCCGTAGCGAGAGTAGGCCAGTACAGCCCTCCTAATCTGATGGAGAATGTGTAATCGGTTAATAACCTGAGCGATTTCTATCATTAACAGTAAGACTGGGGGCTGCCCAGACTAATGCAAGGTAACAGGGGGAAAGACTGTGTAACAAAGATGGCACTGTCTGTGGAAGATATTGGCTCAAAGTAAGGTAGCTTACACACTTGTGCGCGCACGCACGCACGCACGCACACACACACACAGTGTAGCTAAAATGTTTGTCTCGCTGGTTCAGCAGGGAAAACTACAAATTACACCTCGAGCAGCGAGCCAGCGTCTCAGCCTGCCCAGCACACTGACAGAAATTGAACAAAACAAAACAAGAAGTGTTTTGGATCAACTCTTCTATTTGTAGCTGTCAAATTAACAACCCTTAATATATTTTTCAAATGATGCTTTTTTATCAGTTGCAAATCGAATTTAGAGCCCTCAGCCTTGTGACGATCATTTTCTGCTGCATCATTTCTTTCACTGCTCAGGAGTCCATTGTTTCAGCTGCTATTAGAAATTTAATGAGTATAGCTAACCTTGCTTTCTCCTGCTTCATGGTTATTGCTTTAATGCTGCTCTGCCATTTCCTGTGACTCTTAATGTGCTTGTGTATGTTTATTTTCTTGATGTTTTTTCAAGCCATTACATTACATTTAGCCATTAATGGAAGCTCTTCAGTACAGCGACTTAAAGTGACTGAACAAGTAGGAATTCTGGATATTACTCAAGGACACTCCTGTTTTGCACTGCAATTAAGAGTTCTTTTGCATATATCAGTTAATTTCTTCATTAGTTAATTAATTGTTTCTCAGAGCTCAGGAAGAGCTACTGGAATAGCTACTGCTACATGCAGACAACAGCCCAAATCAAACATAACCAGTTTACAGTGATACTAATAAGAGAAAAACACATATACATTCACATTGAAAACGACTATTTGAAATGTTGTTGTTGAGCTTTGAGTTGAAAAGTGACTCAGAATAGTTGCTGTTGTGGGTTTGCATTTTTGACACATTTCTCGTTGTACCTCTCACCATTTTTTCTTTACCTAATCTTTTTATTCTGTTTTTCCAACCGGTGTTTGTGATTGACACCGGACAAGTGAGATTGGACACAGACAGGAAAGCTTTAATATGAGATTTAATCATAAAATTAAGCACAAAATGAATAGAGGATTGCATTCTTTTAGGTGTAATTGTGTTTATCTTTATGTGTTTCCTGATTGTCTTAACAATTTTAAAGTCAAATTTTAGTGTGACAATTTGTTTTGCAAGTGAAACAGTTCTGTGGTTTGGTTGAGAGGTTAACATATTTGGACCTAATGATGTATGGGGGCGGGTTCAGCGGGCCCCTCGGTGAGTTTATTTATGGATGGCCAGATCCCCTTTTCAGCTCTAGAGAAAAAAGTGTCACTGGTCTGCTGAGCAGGTTCCTGCACTGCTCTGACATCTGGTGCCCTATCTGTGCCAAGATGCCCCCGCTACACTCAAGAGTATGCTTCTGGCGCTACACCTGAATCTGCTGTTCAATGCACTCACCCACACATATATAATCTTATTATTGCAAGCCATACACTGTATATACACATACTTTCTTACAACGCAACTGCATACCAGGAATGTGTTTTGTAAGTGAAATAATCATACATGAATACTATTTGTACTACAAGCATTTATGATTGAACATATGCATTCATACACATCAGATCACACAGAAAACTGGTGCATTTTGTACACACCCAACACACATGCGTACACAAATATACACTTTCCTCACACACCTTGCTCTCACACCATTGCAAGAACATATGTCACCCCTAACTCCTCTGAGAATCAGTGTAATTAATCAGACCCTGAGATGTAGCCTGTGTTCAACAAATACGCATATGCACACACACTCACTCACACAGTGCACGATGCAGAACACAGCAGAGACCCAATCAGAGAAATTGATGTCAGGTGAGGTGCTAGTGTTGTTTAGAAGCACTGTTCACTGCAATGCCACTGTCTGTCAGTATTTGTATATAAAGAACTCTCCAAATCTTGACGCACTTCTGGGTTTTACTCTTCCTGTCACAGCTTGTGATGAAATAACTATCCCTCTCCTCACTTCCTCTCTGTTTTGTTGGCCTGACCCTCCATTCACACACTAAACAATCTCCTCTCAGAGACGTGACTCGAGCCAGGCACTTCTTGGACACTTCAGAACTTTTTTCCACTAATGGCACTCTGACTGAATATATAGCCAGGCAATTCAGTCTTAATTAGAGAGACTCTTATCCCAAGTACTGAAACATTAAGATGACACTCTCTTCATTCAGGATTACTTTAATTGGCACAATTATTGTAATTTGGTTGCAATTATCTTCCAGGATAAAAGCACTGTTCCAAAGCTTGTGCGGGTGATTCCCTTTATGTGGAATCCTTTAATAAGCTGTTAAATATCTGAGCCTCCAAATGTGGTGAGATTCTATTCTTTTCTTATGATGAATACATTTCTCACCAGTATGATGAAAAGTCATCATTATTTGCCACGCAGCCTATTGTTCATGTGAATTCCTGTCACATTTGTGACACTTTTTGTAATCCTCATGCATAGCTAATGCTCAAAATATCTCTCTGTGTCTTTTGAGGTAGTCCATTGTTCCAGAGCTGAATCCCTGCAGGGGGTATTTCAGTGAAAGACAGAGTAGAACTAGTAATTCAATCACTTATTGCACTGCCATTTGCTAAGAGGCCCTAAAACCTGTGTGAATTTGTAAAGGCTCGTGTGAAACCACTGTAGAGTTCAGACGTCATTACTTTGAGTCTCCACAACAGTGTGCTGACATGCTGACTGAAGAGTGCCAACCTGAGACAGGAAAGAATGAATGTATGATAGGCATGAGATAAAGATGGAAAAAGGAAATGTTGGAATAAGTTAACAGAAATGTTATGTCTCGAGAGACTGAGGTGCAAGGAGATTGAATGGTACACAGTGAAACAGTCCAGTCTCCAGAGGCAAAATAAGGTTAAAGAATCCAAGTATGTGAATAGCACAGAGGATCCAAAGATGCCAGCACCATTTCAGCATCATGTCGGGTGTATTCGAAAATAGGAGTTGAGTATTTATCAGTCTGGCCATTTTCTGGATCCAACTGAGCATTTTTAAAATGATCACTATCATTATTGGTCTTAATCCAACCTCTGGTAAAGCAGACTCATTTAAAAGTTATTCTCTTTAGTTCAGATGCAGCCATGTATCTCTGTTTATTGTCTCCAGCCTCAAGTAATGTCCAGCACCAGAATGCTGCTAGGTTACAATTCACAAGAACCTAGAAGATTAATGCACCCAGGTAAAGCAGGAGTTAATATTTTTGGATTTTCCTTATTATGGTATTTAGAAATTGGGCTAAAAACAACACAAAATTTGATCACTGCTCAAATCAACGCTGCAATTAGTAGACAATCCACACTCTTATTGGATTATTGCTTCATCTTAGGTCTTCTTCAAATGTGTACGTGCTGTATTTATGTCTCACAATATTAGGAAAAACTTTGGGATTTTGTTTTATTTTAAAAAATGCAAATGTGCACCCCTTCCAAATAGCAGTTTTCAGTGTTCTTATTTACTAGTAAACAACATTCACCTTCTCTTTATGCACTGATGCCTCCAAGCCGCCATAGTCTGGTCTTGTTTTTGACCATGTGCTTACACACGTTTGTCTGTTCAACAAGCATTGCTGTTGGACATTGCTGGTGTTTGGCATTTGTGAGTAAGGTATGAATCAGCCACTGCCTGCATCTCTAACACTCACCCGCACTGAGCTGCTCAAAAATGGCAACTGCAGCCAGTGTGTATAGTTGACCCAGGAGGAGCTATGTGTGCACAGGACAAGTTTTTTTAATAGTGTCTGCTACCTCGTGCGGATGGAAAGAACGTCATGCAGCATTCTTTACTAGAAAATCCTTAAAGCCCTTTTCATTTCAGCCTATAAGCCAAGGTTTAGGGATTAGACTAATTGGTTTGAAACAAGAGAACTGCTCAGTTCCTTTTTTGTATAAAGCATGAAGCATCATTTCAAATGCAATAAAAGCCTCTACACCTCTAACTTTTACTCATTAGTCATAGAGTTGTCCACTGGCGCCAACATTGTAAGATTAACATTTAAAAGTGACACTGAGATGGCAGTAGGGGAGTGTAGGATTTAGGAATGGATATCTTTCTGATACTTTGGTATTTCTGTAGTGTTGAGTATTATCACTGATCTTACTCACACTCTCCTAGCTCTTTGTGCTAGAACTGCTGGAAGCTGGAGGCTGATTATAAATAGCACAGGGTTGCAAGAGGGTCAGTGCTGACCTTTACGTGGACAGTGAGATTCTGTCACCACAGGAGCCATGGGCACAGTTGTCTTACACATACATGTATATATTGATGTACACACAACGCATCCGGCCCTTAACTGACGTTAACGTCCTGGTCCTTCAAAAGTCAATGAGGTCAGCCCCTTTTTGGGTATGCATGTGTGGAGAACAGTGGTGTGCATAGGAATTGCTCCTTAAATGCCAGAGAATGATGCAAGTGATTCAGTCCAGTGAAGGTAAATTGGAAATTTAGACCATCCAGACTATACTGGGAAACATCCTTTAGTGTCCTTTCAGTCCCCTTCTTTGCTTTTAAAGCTGTTTTGAATTTATGATCATGCTCCAACTCACTGCATAAAATCTTTAGCTATCAGATTTGTCTGCTAGGGTCTCTCAAGTAATGTGCTCTAGGCTGTAAAGAAAGTTCTTAATAATCAGAGGAGGCTTTTCATTGCTGCCTCTGCTCAGACACAGACTGAGAAGAAGCTTCTGTACAGCATTCTTTTTTCCTCCTTTTCTCTCTTGTCCGTACATTCATCAGTGTCTCATTGTACATCTGTCATTTTTTTTCTGATTGTTTGATCTTATGCATGTTCTGAAATTAACTGGTTCAACTTGAGAATGCAGAGCTTTATTTGCAACACTCATCGTGTGGATTTTGAGTCGTTAACAGATTCACTCCAGATGTATAATCCGGTGCAGAAGAATGCATTTGTCTCTACTTTGACAGTATACTCCACTAAACTCAGCATCATGCAGTCAATCAACTGGCCAGTAGAGCCATTAAACAACCACTTGTGCTGATATGACCTACGGTATGTGGTGCAATTAGTGTCATAATGAACAAACTCTGCCATGGCCTTAGGAGACTCCCATGTCTTGTACATAAATCACAAAAAATGAGGTTTAATGTGTTTAAAATAAGGCTGTAGTTACTTTGACTTGAGGGTTCAGTTAAGGTTTTTGGGGTCTGGAACATGGAGGCTCCATTTCGGCGCTACACATGAGTTTAATCAACATTTCAGGGAACCACGGAGTCCTGACTCTGTCTAACTGAGAGGCTGTCTACCCTGATGCTGCTCAATTTATTTATTTATTTTTTATCAGACGGGTGTGTTTCCCATTATCCTGCTTGCCTCTGTGGTTTGCTTTGGGATGCACAGGTCCAGCTTAGTACAAGAGAGTTACAATTACTAGACCAAATTTTGCCATGAATGTATATGTAAAGCAGACCCTGCCATAAGTTGTCATTTGGCACTGCCAAGAAAAAAAATCAGGCAAGAAAGAGAAAGTTGAAGTCAGAGGGAGGGAAGCTGAAACAGTGTGTCCACATGACTTGAAGCATTTGATTTAAATCAAGGAAATACGTCTGGATATTAAGGAAACAAAGAACATGGCGTCATCTAAAGTGAAAACATATTTTTGGTCTCCTCTTCTGCCTCTTGGATGGTGGATGCCTTGGCAGATTCCACTGTAACAGTAACTTCTCTCAGTGTTGATGCTGTGAGTCCGTGCGCCAAGTTGCTGGTCTGTCTGCCTGTCCAGTGTTTTCCCAGAGATGGCCTCCCTGGGTTCATCCATGCGCTTGGCAGACAGTGCGCCAGCGGCTCTGACTTGACTCTGACCAGGAGAGGAATGTGCCGAGGCCAGGCCTGGTTAACTTCTTCGCCCACTCTGTTGGGCTGGTCACACAGTGACACTGACACTCTTGAGCTTCTTCATCTCAATGTGCACAAGTATTTGTCTGTTCTACAGGCATGTCTCTGTCTTTGGGTCCCTTTATGGAAATGTTTGGCAGCAAGACCTCTTCTTTGTGATGTTGTTCATAAGCACAGAGGGTAGCTGTAAAGCAAAGTCAAGTGGCACATTCATGCTTTCAGCATCCATAGAGAGGATGGATAGGATATACAGATGAATTCTACTCATTCCCATCAACTACTGTGTGTGGGAGGTTGAGAGGAGAAGAAAGGCAATGCTCAGCTTTGGGACCTATTAGCATTTGGATAAGCTCAGAAAGCTCCCATTGGCCATGCCACACAGAGTGGTTGGGCCTAAGCTCCTGTAGTACTGCTGCTATAAGCTGGGTTCCGTCAATAGGCCCATTGTGCAGGAATGGCTACCGGGATGCCTGGCGGTCTTTATCTCACTCGTCCTTGGGCCGCTTGAAAGTAGCACGCCGGCTTCCTTAGCACTCTGAGCCGAGCATCCATCGTGTCATTTGGCAGACAATTTTTGATAAGAATGCTTTGTTCATTTTGTCTGTATCGTCTGTTCACTGTTAGGATGACTAAGTCTGAAATGATTTGTGGCAGTTGCTTAATGCCAATGCCAACAGCTCATCACTGGTTGACTGCAAGGGATGTCATTTGACGTGATTAAACCTCATTGACAAACTGCTGTTGTCATTAAATATGCACTGTTTGTTCTGTAACACCATGCAGTCCAGCATGTTGTCCACAATCACTTCAACAGAGTATCAGCTGTCAGTTTATCAGTATGCAGTAATGCTGCCTCTTCACAGAACTCACTTCCTTCTTTTGCACATCACTACTAACCTGACAAAGCCAGTATTGAAGTGTGAACTGCACACTGTAGCCATCTTTTCCTGTACACATGGCTGACCAGTCTGTTGGGAATGTTAGCTTCAAATATTCAGGCCTTATTTAAGATTTCAAATAAGGACTTGAAAGTAGCTAAAACTGCTAAATTACTATTATTACTGCAACTTCAGATGTGTTGTTTCATATTCATTACTTTTTTGATTTTCAATTGTGGCAGGGTAACTACCGAAAATGGGTGGAAACAGAGTTAATGTTAGATGGTTCTATAAAAAGAGTCAAGATTCCTTAGAAAGTCTTTGGAGGGTGTTCTCTTTAGAGCAAAAGGAAATGTCCTGTGTGTGTGTGTGGGTGTGTGTGTGTGTGTGTGTGTGTGTGTGTGTGTGTTTGTGTGAGTCACTGGCTCCTGTTGGTCTGTGTCTGCAGACCCACAAATAAACAGCAGTAAGCCAGCTGGAAATGGGGAAAAGCACAGGCTTCTCTTAGTCTGTATATGGGTTAATACAGTTCATGGGAAAAAGAACCAAACACCCACCCATACACACAAACTGTACATACACTCATACATGCACACAGATGCATAATTCACTCTTCGTTACACTTCCACTTACAATTCCAGATCACTCTCCAGGTGCCCGGGATATTTGTGTCACTGATGATCAGATCAATAGTCTATGATCAGCACTAGTAACTTGAATGCTACCTATGTACATTGTACGCTGCCTGGCCAAAAAAAAAAAGTCGTCACTTGGATTTAACTAAGCAAATACAGTAAGATTATTTCCACGCGCACAATGTGAAGGGAACTCAAGGGATTGGGACTGAACAGCTGTGTAGCCTCAAGAAAATCACTATTCAGTGAGGCTAACTGGAGAAAAAGGTTTCAATTTGCTAGGGAGCATAAAGACTGGACTCTGGAGCAATGGAAGAAGGTCATGTGGTCTGAGTCCAGATTAACCCTGTTCCAGGGTGATGGGCGCATCAGGGTAAGAAGACAGGCAGATGAAGTGATGCACCCATCATGCCTAGTGCTACTGTACAAGCCTGTGGAGGCAGTGCTATGATCTGGGGTTGCTGCAGTTGGTCGGGTCTAGGTTCAGCAAGAGTATGTGCTCAAAGAATGAGGTCAGCTGACGACCTGAATATACTGAATGACCAGGTCATTCCATCGATTTTTTTTTTTTTTTTCCCCTAATGGCATGGGTATATTCCAGGATGACAATACCAGGATTCATCGGGCTCAAATTGTGAAAGAGTGGTTCAGGGAGCATGAGACATCATTTTCATACATGGATTGGCCTCCACAGAGTCCACCAAACCTTAACCCCATTGAAAATCTTTGAGATGTGCTGGAGAAGGCTTTGTGCAGCGGTCAGACTCTACCATCATCAGTGCATGATCTTGGTGAAAAATGAATGGAACACTGGATGGAAATCAATCTTGTGACTTGGGAGAAGCTTATCGAAGCAATGCCACAGCGAATGTGTGCTGTAATCAAAGGTAAAGGCTGTCCAACGAAATACTGTATTAGTGTGTCACCTTTTCTTTTTTTTTTTTTTTTTTGGCCAGGCAGTGCCTATGCAGGTAACATTTATTCCATCACAGCTGTGGTAACATATTTGGAGCTTCCGTGTGCTGTTTGGGTATTGACAGACTAGACCAGGATCTCATAAACATCCAGCTTGTAAATTAATTTTATGTATTTACCTCTTCTACAATGTCCTTTCCTCTTAGGGTCATCTTAGACCTGATCTAATGAGTGAATAGAAAAAAATTGCAATTGCGTAGAACAGCAGGGGACAGACATATTAGAGAATAGAGGACTTTTTACACTAGATGCAACAACATTTAATGCCTGAGATAACCAAAAAGCGTTGAACTGAATGAGTAGGTATTTACTTGCATACAGTGGATATAAAATGTCTACTCACCACTGTTCAAATACTAGGTTTTTGTGATGTAAAAAATTGACACCAAGATGAATAATTTCACAACTTTTTCCACCACCTAATGTGACCTATAACCTGTACAACGCAATTGAAAAACAAACTGAAACCTTTTAAAGGGGAAAAATAAAAAACTTAAAATAGCCTGGTTGCATAAATATACACACCCTTAAACTAATACTTTGTTGCTGCACCTTTTGGCTTTTATTACAGCACTCAGTCTTTTTGGGTAGGAGTCTGTCAGCGTGGCACATGTTGATGTGGCAATATTTGCACACTCTTCTTTGCAAAACTGCGCTATATCTGACAAATTGCGAGGGCATCTGGAACTGTTCATAATTCCCTCCACCCTGACTAAGGCCCCAGTTCCAGCCGATGAAAAATTTCCCCAAAGCATGATGCTGCCACCACCATGCTTCACTGTAAGTATGGTGCTCTTTTGGTGATGAGCAGTGTTGTTGTTGCACCATATAGTATACCTTTTGGAATTATGGCCAAAAAGTTCAGCCTTGGTTTCATCGGACCATAACACATTTTCCCACATGTGTTTGGGAGATTTCAAATGTCTTTTTGCAAAATGAAGACGGGCTTGGATGTTTTTCTTTGTAAGATAAGGCTTCCATCTTGCCACCCTACCCCATAGCCCAGACATATGAAGAAGA
>JAQQAE010006172.1:0-16922 GCA_029823295.1 Pseudamia nigra
GTCAACACTGTATGCTGCTGTTACAAAGGAATTTCCCCAGTGTGGGATTAATAAAGTCTTATCTTATCTTATCTTATATGCGTCAATAGTGAGTCATAGACAGATGTGGCGGAGAGAATCCGGTAATTTTCCATAATAAAACATTGTTCAGAATCAGATAATAAATAAAACGGAAATAATATAAGTTGTGTATTCTTTCTGTGTGGCTGGTACCAATTGACCCATGGACCAGTACTGGTCCACGGCCCGGGGCTTGGGGACCACTGGTCTAAAGCACATTAAGAAGGATAAACATACCACAAATTATCTTGTGACGAAGCAAACCTCTTTCACAATCTTTCTGAATGTTTTCCTCAGAAATCTGATGAGAGAATGCTAATTTGTCATCATTTGTCATCTAAAATATAAAACATGTTCTGGATTCTTTAAACATCTTTGTTTACTACATAATTCCATAGTCGTTCTTTCACAGTTCAGTATTAATGTACAATAATGACAATGTTTAAAATAAAGAAAAACGATGAAGTAAAAGACAAACTTTTGACTGTTAGAGTATGGTCAGTGTTTTCAGTAGCCTACGTTAGCTCCACTCCCCCCAGCACCAGTCTTTTTTTCAAATATCTTTTTATACAGCCAATGAAATGAAGATATTTCATTCTCTGCTCTTGTTCTGTGTTTGTTTGTTGGGAACCCACAGAGACACCACACAGGAATACGACCACACGTGTTATTGTGTGCACATGGCTTTATGCCTTTATCTTTTGTGTGGACATGTGTGTGCGATGGTGAGAGGGAGTAAAACAACTGTGGCTGAGTCTCCCTGATTACTGATGACACCCCATGAAATACTAGATTAGCATATATACAGAAATCCACACGAACTTGTACATACAAGCTTGCAACAGAATAGTAATTGCAAGGGGATCTGGTGACACAGCACAGAAAGAAACAATAAGCTGGCAAGGAGGTGGACACGTGTGTTTGTACATGTGTGTAAGAGGGACGTGTGGGTGAGCGAGCAGACATGTGACTGCCTGTTCTTCCACTTCCAGCAGCTTCAGTGATAGTAGCCAAAACGTACACAGCTGACCACTGACAGACAGTTGCTCTTGCCCTTGCTAAGTCAAAGTTACTTCAAAACAAGTGTGACTAGCTCTTCTCTCGCTCTGCCTCTTGCTCTCTTTTTGTCAGTGCACATTAGCATCACCAGCCGGTGTGTGGCAATTAAATATCTCCCTGGGCAACGAGGCCCTATTTAGAAATCATTATAAGAGAAGGGAATCTTGCCCCATGAGTTTAGCAAAAACACATGAGAAACTGTGTGTGTCTGTGTATGTGTGTTGGCGGATGCTTGTGTGTGTGTTCCTTACCTTCACCATTCGTCATTCTGTTCCACTCATCCACGGGTCTTTGGTTCCAAGATAACTCTCCCCTTCAGACATTCTCCAGCAGCGCTGAGAAACCGCCCACCCTCCCCTCTCTTCCCTTTTTTTCCTCCATGCTGAATGAAGATTATATCTTCTGCATGGGAGCTTAATGGACCAATGGGGAGAAATCATATTGGGGAGAGGTAGGGGTTGTGTAAAAGAGCTGAAAAATAGGATAGGAGGGTGTGGCGCTGCTTCAGTCATGTTTTTATCTTCCGATTATTGTTGTCCTTGACTGAGGACCTCTGTATATCTACCATTAATTAGAATCATGGTTTTCAAAGTGCAGTATTTGCTCTCCTGGTGGTCCATCACTCAGTACCAGTGGGTGTGTATCAAACTGTGCTGTATCTTAAAAAGTCTATAGTTTGGAAGCCTTTGTACCTCTAAACTTGGCATGCTGTTTCCAGTTTTTGACTGTAACAGATGACTTGTTCTGATTAGAGCTCTCTGCCAAGAACTTGAGGAAAAATAAGTTAAATGACTGAGATTCTAATTTACAATTTTGCCAGTGCTCATTGTGTAGAAAAAAAGGCCAGTTAGTTAAAAGTGGAAGTGCTGTAAGTAAATAAGCCTTCATTAAAATACTCTACCAGTGAAATGTTTGGACATCATATCTGTGAAAGAACACAAAAAGGATCACGCAGTAAACAAAAATGTGTTAAATAGCAAAGAACATGTTTTATATTAACATTTAGCTTTGATGTTAGCTTTATACACCTGCATTTTGTCATCAGATTCACAATATAGTCACCTGCAAGTTTTAAAATCGGTGGTGAGTTACTTTATTCCATTTCTTTCTATCTTAATGTGCTTTGGATCACCCGTATTATGGCAAGACGCACTCAGTTAAAGAAAGAGAAAAGACTTGAAGGTCAGTCAATCCTAAAAGCCTCATAAACCGTCAATTCACAGCACCTCAGATTGTGCTTGACGGATTGGTGACTGCACTTGGGTATGCATTCCAAGTTCTTGAGATTGGCTGACCTCCATATCTAAAGTAATGATGGACTGTCTATTCTCTTTACTTAAATTAGTGCTTTTTGTCATTTTGAGAATTTGTACAGTAGTTGTAGCACTAATGCAGCTATTGACTCTGCCCAACCTTCCTTTGCACAAGAGAACTGATGCTCTAAAATAAATCAAGAAGGCAAGAAATGGCACAAATCAACTCACAGGTGAATGAAACAATTTCAGGTGAAAATCTTATGAATCTGATAAGAAAATGCCATCAGCATCAAAGCTAAATGTGGCTACTTTGGATAGTCTAAATAATAAAACATATTCTTGGTTATTTAATGTTTTTTGGACATCCATAAAGTTTGAATGTCTTCAGTATTAAAATACAATGTTAAACTCTTGAGTGGTAGTGTATATACATAGTAGTTTAGCAGTGTAGGCAAATGATTATTATTATTTCATTTTTACTGTGATTTTGCTAAGCACATGAAACTAATCATCCATTCTGAAGAAAGGTTGCAGTGTAGGCAGAGGTCAAGCACATTGAATAAGCATCACAATGAATACATATGAAAAATATAAAAATGAATTAAATTCCCTGTGCTTCTCAAAATGCTGTCTATTTTAAGGTGAGATACTGTCTTGTACGCCAATGTGGCAATTTGAGCATTTGATTTGCTTTTATGTCACCTCACATCCTTGATTTTTTATTTGTTTTAGCTGCTTGTGAAGATCTTTAAATTAGTACGTAGCAGGAGAACAACTGTCATTTTTTTAGAAATGAAAAGTACGTGGCATGGCTTCAATTATGATGAAAAGCTTAAAAGGAAAAAAAAGCCTTTTCCCATTGCCGACTTTCACATTAAACGGAGGCTATATTCAGAATTACGTGCCTGTTATTTTGCACTTCAAATAAACATATTACGCTTAATTGCCTGACTAACTTGGAATAATGATCCATTACCCGTATTTTCTTTATTAATTATGTGTCAGCCGTTGGTGTTTTATTGCCTTTTTTGCAGACAATGCATCAAACCGTATATTTAATGCAACGTTTGGTGGAGTGAAATTAATCACTATGAGTTTTGTTAGTGCTGCAGTGAGTGAATGTGTACGCTATCATGCAAATGAGGACAACTTTCATCTAATAAAAACACAACACAAAGAGGAAGGAAAAACAAGGATGATAACAAACAATTCACATGGAGCATTATGCTCTTATTCCACGCACTGACTACGAAGGCTATAAAAGTTTATTGTGCATGTGCATCCTTTAATATGTAAATAAGAGGACAAATACGTAAATAGGGGAGAAAAAAAATCACCTTGCCTCGTTCGTTCTGCAGGGGACGTAAAGTAAGGCATGCTCCCTTGGTCTTGCAGGAAATAAATGCGCTTGGGATTTATCGACACACTGGCTGTTATAAGCCTACTGTCACACTCCAGCAGTTACCCATGGCGGATTTAAGACTCCGGGAAGAAGAAACACTCTTAGTCTCCATCTCAGTCTCGTTTCCTTTTCTTTTGCACCCTGCTAGAAGTACTTTTATGCCGCTGCAGCCAATTCTTACTCAAATGTGGTCAAGTGGAA
This sequence comes from Pseudamia nigra, assembly GCA_029823295.1. Lineage (NCBI taxonomy): Eukaryota > Metazoa > Chordata > Actinopteri > Kurtiformes > Apogonidae > Pseudamia > Pseudamia nigra. The sequence goes on from JAQQAE010006172.1 coordinate 3,979, forward strand.
CTGGAAAGGCATTTTGTTACGCATATTCTCTGAAAGTTTTTTAATGGAAGCATCTACATCTGCACCAGCCGACCTATAATTTGAGCTGATGGAAGCCGACTTGGAACAGAGCCACTGTTCTTTTCCAGCCCTCTGTTCATCCCATGTGCACAGCTGCCTTTAAATTGTATTTTGTTTATATGATGGTAAAATATTCATAGAGAAAAATAGCTGTGGATGCTGTCCATATAAGTCCTCATAAACTGATGCCTAAATCCATCATACACATGCACACACAGAAACATACTCATTTTCCCAACGTGATGAGAGCTGACACCCTCAAGGGCATAACGAAATGAATGACAACAGCACCCGAAAGTGTCTGTCTTACACCAAACATTTTGCTCATACACTGACATATATGCACACACATACCTACATGCACAATGCACATACAAACACACAGTCGCAACTCCTAGATGGACACTGTGGTTTGGGGAGTCAGTATCGATCGGCACTCGTCAGCATGTCCTCTATAACGAGCACTGTCCCCGAAAGCACCGCAGCAAACCTGTTAGGTTGAGACACAAAGAAAAATAGTGGGAGAGAGAGAGAGACAGCAGTGTACCTGTGTAGACGGAACAACAAGCTGACAGGTGAAAACCTCCTCGATGTGAGTGACTGCTGAACACAGCAAACACTTGACAAAATCACTCAAAGTGTCATGCCTTCTGCATGAATTGACACCAACCTTTATAATTTGTTTGAGACTTTTACTGTTAGTTTTTTTCTGGCCACTTGAAGATTATGAGCAAGGACAGAAATGCTGGAACCAAAGTGCAAGCCTGATGATGATGTAGTTTCTAGTCACCCGGCTAACAAGAGCCCAGATCTGCCCTGACTCTGCCTGCTATGCAAATTTCTCACACACAAGCAATGAATCAAAGGTGTAGCAAGCCAACGTTTCTCTTTGCAACACTTCAGCAAAGCCATCATTCACAAAGGACATACCAAATGCATGCACACTCCAGCAACATGCGTGCATACCTATATCCACAACAAAAAATTGGATGCACTAACTTCAGGAGCTGCCCTGCAACATGTCAAACCACTTTTATGCCGGTAAGAAACATTTTCCCAGTATTAACAGTTATGGAAGCTAATGGAATCCATGTGCGCAAGCCTGTGTGTATCACATAACAGCAAAATAGCCTCTTACGCCGAGTCCACAATAACAAGGCTCCTGAGACGAATCCCTCTATGTTGACGTTCTTGGCAGAGAAACACAGAGACATACGACAGATCTTTTCTCCCTCGCTGCTCTGACCTTGTGGCACCCCGGTGTTCCCCGCAGTATGAATTTTTAATGCTTAACAAATAACTTGTTCCATTGTTGCCAAAATGAAAAGTGTGGGATCTCAGAGTTAAAGCTTTAATTGATGGATAGAGGCAAACACAGACGCTTGCAAATACCCAAGCATTTTCAAGTCACTGTATATCCTTCATTCTTTCTTTTTGTCTGCCTCTTCGTCTCAGCCTCTCTCTCTCTCAGGTCCTCTCATTATCTTGTTGCTCTGTCAGGCTCTAGGTTTGCCTCTGGGGTGTTGAACTGGCACAAGTAACACTATGACAGTAATTTGCTGGAATGGAAGGTTAGAGACGGGCTCACCTTGCTTTTTAAAGGGTGTTATGCAGGCCACACGGCAGACCTTTAACACTACAATTAATTATCTTACACATGTAGTGGAGGTTTTCTGTTTTGTAGCCGAGTTTGTGTCTTAATAGGATAATTATGCAGGAATATGAGGGCAATTTATACACCTAAACAATTAAAAGTGTACACATTTATTCTGATCGAAGCAAAAGCATACATTTAATACATAAAAATGGAGTCAACAAACACCTCTGCTCATGCACTTATGTGTCATACAAGCACACACAAACAGACGGTGACAGGCTTTTAAGCCTTTGTCAGATTAATAGCCACTTTCTCTCTGTGGTCAATAAATGCTTCGGGGAGTTCCCTAAAGGCTGCAGGATAGCTCCCTGTGTGAGTGTGTGTGTGTGGGGGTGTGTGTGTGTGTGTGTGTGTATGTGTGCATGTAACAGGCCTCATGGGTCAACCTGTCACCACAAAGATGGCTAAGCAGTTGGTTGGCCAGCGGGAAATCAATGTTAGGTGATGAGGCTACGGTGTGCGTCAGGGTTGGTGTGTATCTGTTGCATTTCCTGTGCAACTGGGCTCCTCTGTGTCTTTATGCACAGCTTTAATTAACACTAAGAGAAATACCCAAACAAGAAAAACTCGTAATGCACTCATAATGACTTAATGAACCCACTAATGTAAGCTTCACATTGGATTATACTCATCTGTAGGCAGAGGTATGCAAGTACTCAAGTATACTTATGTCTTTATACATAACTGAGTAACTTTTTTTGTTTTAAAGCATTTCTGAGAGTTGTTTTGCAGAATGTGCTACCTTTACATTTGTGATATAAAAAATGAGCAAAAAGAAATAAAATAATCAAGAGGATTGACAAAAGTTAGCAAACTAAGAAACAAAAATAAGATGAATAATTAAATATACAGTGGTGCCCCGGGTAATGAACACTTCTACCAACAAAAAATTTGGGTGACAAAAAAAATAAATAAAATTGTGTGCCACCTCACTAAAAGGTTTCGGGTTACAAATTTCATAACCCTGTAAAGTTTCAGGTTTTGAAATTTGAAGTTCGGGTTACGAGTCCCTACACATATTTTTTACTTTTTTCACCGAAAATACTGCTTCATTGTGTTTTTCATCATGGGACCTAAGAAAAATGGCTGTCTGTGTCTCCTCCTCCTCCGGTAAGTGTCTTTGTAAATCAATAAATGTGTATGTACGGGTGTGTAATACATACTTTATATGGGAGCTTTCGTAGGTCCACAATGGATTAATTGGTTTTAGGGTGAGGCAAACATCAAAAGATGCTCTGCTACAAGCAGCCGTTGCAAGACCTATGCTAATTTATACGGGAGAAAGGGTGCTCTTCCAGGAAACCACTTCATTGGAACCCCTCCGCATCATCAGCAGATATCTCAGTGTCACAGGTGTTTTGCCCCTCAACCTGTACACCTCACCTGAGTGGGGCAGCAAAGACTAAACTTCACCTGCGGAAGGGTTCCAACTGTGGGCTCTCTTCAGCCACAACCAGAGCTGGTCTCGGCTGCCATGGCTATGTCCTTAGTGGCTTTCTTCAACTGCAGAGGCTCCAGCCCAACCTTTTGGAGGAAGTAGCGCAAAGACTTAGCTGGGAAACCGCGGAAGCTGACCTCAACGGGGAAGATGGTTGCATGCCACCCTTTCAAGACTGCCTTGTCGATCAAGTCCTGGTATTTGGCACTCTTCAGTTGGTGAGCCGTGGCTGGCCTCACCTCCCAGGGCACTGTAAGTTCAACAACTATGATGGTTTTCATGCTCCTGGATAACAGGACCATGTCTGGCCGAAGGGAGGTCGGTACCACGTCCTGAGGGAAGACAAGCTTCCGTTTCAGGTCCACACTTAACTCCCACTCAGAGGTGTGTCGCAAGATGGATGATGGGTTCTTTGCCACCTTGCTGCTCTTTGGAACCTTGTGTCCTTTACTCACAAAGTTTATGGCTTTGTGGGATTGGGTCAGTTTTTTGTTTGCTCCAAATCTCTGCTGTTCCACCCAATTGGTGACTTCAGTGAGGACCTTGTCGTGCCTCCACCGGTACCGCTCCTCTGCCAATTCTTTTGGGCAGCTCGTCAAGATGTGGTTCAGTGTACAAGAAACCGCCCCACATTGCTTGCAAGAAGGGTCTTCCTCACTTCCCCAGATCTTGAGATTGCTTGGGGTTGGCAGAAGGTCAGCCACAGAACGGAGGAGAAAGGTCAACCTCCCTTGGTCAGTTTGCCAGATCTCTTTCCGTGACAGTGGACGTTCCTGTGCCTGGTCCCACTGCATCCACCGACCCTGGGATGCAAGTCCAGTTGCTCTTACTTGGCGATCTTCCTCCACAGACTCTCTGACCCTTTGCACCCCCAGGTCTCTTTTGGCTCTGGCATCCGCCTTGCTCCATTTCTTCTTAATGTAGTGCCCAAGGCCCAAGCGGCCCTGGCATACCACACCCATGATCTCCTGGTGCTTCCAGTGAGATTCCAGTCTGACATTGCAGACTGGGGGTTCCATTTCCTGCCGCATCTGATGTTATGGCTTGCGAGTCTCACTGGCACATCTTTAGATAGAAGGAGTGTGCTAACTGCCCTTGCCTTAGTGGCTTTGAACTCCTCAACCACCAACGAAACTGGCAAGGGAAGCTTTGATGTCTTGATATACAGATTGACTGCACTAAATGATGGGTGGACTCCCAGCCATTTCCGCAAATACTTGCTACACAGTCTTTCCATTCCTTCCACTTGAGATATGGGGAAATTGTATAGCAGGAAGGGCCATTGCAAACGTGGAACGACACCAAACTGAAAGCACCAGACTTTGAACCTACCCAGCAGGTGGCTGTTCTCAATGGCCTTGAGCCAGATGCTCAGCTGTGCCTTGGTGCTAGTGAAGTTTCCACTGTCTGTTAGAGAGCTGTCATAGATCTTTCCAAGGCATCGGATCCCTTGATTATGAATTATCGGGATTTCCGAGTCTTGGATGGTGAACGTCTTCTCTATCAACTTTCCCTTCAAGATACTGAGGCTCCTTGACTTCTCGGATTTGAACTCCAAGCGTGACCACGTCGCTGTTTTCTCCAGTGCACTGAGAATCCACTGCGTTCCCTGGATTGATGGAGTCATGACTGTCACATCATCCATAAAAACTCGACAGGAGGGATGTGTCAAGCCATCGTCTGCTTTCGGGCCTCTGCATTGCATTCCTCCTGCTTTCAACAGTAAATTTATAGCTGTTACAAACAGGGCCACGGAGATTGTGCACCCAGCCATGATACCCTTCTCCAACCTTTGCCATTTGGTGGTCGCGCTTCCCACGGTGAACCTCATCCTCAGCTCGTCCATGTGCGACATCACAAACTCAACAACCTCTGATGGTATTTGGTAGTGCTCCAAGGCCTTCTGAATCAGCTGGTGTGGGATGCTAGGGTATGCTCGGGCGAGGTCCAACCAAACGACAGAGAGGGTAGTGTTGTTCTTCTTGACTTCCTTAATGAGCTGGCTGATCACTGCTGTATGTTCCAGGCAGCCGAAGTATCCCGATCCAAGTGCCCCTTTCTGGGCACTTGGATCAATGAAGTTGTTGACGAGCAGGTATGTTGTCATCCTCTTGGCCACGATGGACCAAAAGATTTTCCCCTCTACATCCAGCAGGGAAATCGCCCAGAACTGCTCAAGCCTTGTAGAGTTTAGCTCCTTTGGTACAAAGCATCCCTCTGCTAGAGTCCAGAGCCCAGGTTCCTGCTTCTTCTTCCATAGTGTCCGTAAGAGTCTAGCAAGCCTCTTCAAGAGCTGTGGGCAGCACTTCTAGATGTTATACGTGGTGCCTGATGGTCCAGGTGCAGACCCGCCCGTGCTTTCTTGACCACCGCGCCCACTTCATCCAAGGTGAAATCTGTCATATCAAAAGGAGTTTGAGGCTTGCATTCCAGCAGTTGAAAAGGGCATTCACCCAGAGGGATTCCTCTGGAGGGGTCTCCGTGCACAGCCGCCACACTCCCCTCTACCTCCTTCTTGGAACATACCAGTGACCCGCACTTAGGTTTTCCCAGGAGGTCCGCTGTAAATTGGAAGGGATTGTTGAAAAAGGCTTTCTTTTTCCGGCACTTCTCCCTCTTCTTCCCCTGAATAGTTTCGGCTCTCCGAAGCTGTATTAGCCTTTTCCGCTTCTCTGCACTGATCTCATTCAGGGCCTCTCTTTCCTCCTCACCTGGTCCCCACCATTTCTTCTTGAAAGTGTTTAGTTCTTGTCGCAATTCTTTGATTTGTTGTTGTCTCCTACTAGGTCCTGCTGGTGGTCTGGGCATCTTGCCTTCTTTCACTCCAAAGGTATTGTGGCATGCCCGATACACTACTTCAACCATGGTCTTGATCTTCTTGGCTGCGTCTCCTTTGAAAATGTTGTCCAGAATGGTATTTAGGTCTTCATCCAACTGGGCCCATCTGCGATCTGCTGCTGGTGGCAAATTCAAGCGTGGTTCCCTCTCAAAGTCCTTTGGACTTTCGTCTGTACCACATCGTCCTGTGCTCTGAGTAGGTTGAGCTTGGAGGTCCGAGGCACTGTGGTTTGTCTCCTGGCCCTGGTCCTCTTCCACCGACTAACGAACCACCTTCACAAACTCAGAGAGATTACTCTATGTAAGGTCAGGTCCTCTGCGTTGCTGACACTGCTCTTTGCACTTGGAATTTCCTTGATGGATTTTGACACCACGCTCGTTCTTAAAAAGGCCTCCGCAGATGTTGCATCTTCTTCTGGCCTCTGCCTTCTGTCTTTCTGAATCCATTCTCGTAGTCCTTTTGCCATTGCCCATTTTACATATATTCCTATGGAAAAACTCGTTCCGGCTAATGAATGATTCGCCCAATGAATGTGACGCCGGAACAGATTAAATTTGTTAGCTGGGGCACCGCTGTATTAAGAAAAATGAACAAAACAAGCAAAGAAGAGTGAAAAAAACAAAATAACAAACAGAAGGATCACACAATTAACAAAACAAGGGACAGAATGAGCAAAAATAAACAAAATAATCCAGTGTATTCACAAAATTACCAAACTAATCAGGAAAATCAAGACAAACAAATTGAGGAAAACTGACAAAACAAGGAACAAAACGATCAAAAATGATCAAAATTATTAAGTGCATCAACAAAATTATGAAAGTAAGCCACAGAATGAACAAATATAATCAAACATATTAAGAAAAAAAAATCATTAAACAGGGAGAACAAAAGTGCAAAAACAAGAAAATAACTAAAAATGATCAAACAATAAAAAAACAAGCTGATGAAAACAGAACAAGTCAAGTTTATTTCTGTAGCACATTTAAAACAACAGGTGCTGTACAACAACAGGTGCTGCCACAAAGTGTTTTACAAGATGCAATATAAAGATAGTAGTTAAAAAATAAAATTAGATACAATAGATACAAAGGAAAAACAGCTTATAAATAGAATGCTTGAAAAAAGGTCAGTCCTTTTGGGGGTTAATAATATTGACCCTGATCATTTAGGTTTCAGTAAAACAATTCTGTTTTTGTTTGTGAATTAAAATTACAAACAGAAACTTCAACCAGCACACTTTGAAATGATCTGTTAAAAATCTGTCACTCTTTTAAACTGTCTGGAAAAGCTAACATTTTAAGGGGGGGGGGGCTCATACTTTTGACCTCTTCTTCTTGCCCAAATATGGTCACCCTCAATTAAAACACTTTAGATAATATGCAGCTTTTATGTCTGTAGGAGTCCTGTTTTACATGAGTAATGGCAGTTTTTTTCATTGTTTGTTCATATTCTTGATCATTTTGTTTGTTCATTTATTTCCTTCTTTATTTTCTGGACCATTCTTGCCCCAAAGATAATGATGAGCCTCTATGCTATGTTGATGCTCATCATGGTGGTAGTGGGTTGGTCCTGATGCAATGTGGCTTGGAGATTATAAGTCTTGGAACTACTAGAGCTGTTCTGCTTTTCCCTGCTCAGGCGAGGGTTGCAGATCCAGCTCGCTTCTCCATTAGTGAACCCTGGTTGTTTAAACAAGCCCCAGTGGTCCTCATTACCCTTTCCCTGGGCACACACAGATGCAATCACACACATTCATGAATGTACAGTGGCAGTTGTAGTTACATGGGGAAAAAATGCATTTGGACACATGCAGCTGTTGGCTTTGATGAAGTGTAACCGGACCGGGCACTAGTTCACAATAGTTTGCTCGGACTGCTGTCTTGTCTCGGTTGTTACCACAGTGATGGGTGTAATGATGCTTTGAATGCCCCAGGGCAGACACACACCAGCACTCCATAAACACAGCCTTTTAAACATGATGCAAGTTGAAACTGATCTCATAATGTTTTTATTTCTATTCACGACAACACTTGAGTGCACTTAGTCAGCCGCAAGAATTATAAATGACTTTTGATGCTGCTTTTGTGTTTTTAAATGCAAGTGTCATTACAGTACATCCACTATTTCAAGTGCTTAAGTGCAGTTATTTGGGCCTCTGCTTTAGGTGAGCTTAGTAAACCATGCACTGCTCTCCTTTCCTTCTAGCTTCTCTGCTTTCACCTTTTTATGCTTTCTTTTCTACTACATTGTCTTTTTTCTTTTCTCTTTTGTGTCATCTGTCAACTACACTTGTACGCCATCCTCCAAAAGAGACGACTCTCCAGTGGGATGAGGGAACAGACTGAAAGCGTGGCTTGTTGCATCTTCAAGCTCATCTTCCTTTCCATTTGTTTCTGTTTTTTTGTTTCTCTTATGATCTCTTGCTCCAGTGGAGACCACCTATGAAGCTTGAGATAGACCTGCCATTATATTGCCTCGCTTGTGTTGACTTGTGAACGTGTGTGTGTGATATAGAGCACCGTTTGAAGCACTCGAGTGGATTTGCAGCACTGGGGTATGTGAAACAATGATATAAGGCAACTGTGAGTCATGAATGTTTTAGGTGGCACAGGCCAGCCCAGAAGGTTTTCTAAGGAAATGTGATTGAAACACTTTTCTTGAAGCTCCACAACACAAGATTAAGTACTGTATGTGAATGTTGCATCATATTCTCTTTTTTTCTTGTACCAGTAACAATGAAACAGCTCAGGTCCAAATGAGGTAACTTTAAAATCTCAGGCATTTTTCATGCTGTCTATGGCTTCAAGACATTCTCTAAGATTTAACACCCCTGAAGGGAGTCGCTCTCTGTCTGAACTTGTCTCTTCCTTCTGTTTCTCAAAGAGTGCTCAGTGTTCTTTGTCACTCGATGGGGTGTGATTTCATAAAGATGTCAGAGACAGAGATGACCTTCCATTGCAGAGTCCTGGTCAGGATTAGCTTTCAATCAGAAATCTGCAAAAGAGTCCTTGTCTCTGTAGGGTTCACCAAAAAGTCATCTTGTGGCAACGCTAATCAATGTAGCTATTGGGTAAGACTAATCAAGTGATTAATCAGCTCGACACCCAGCTGACGCAGGAAATTCTGGAGAGAGACTTATGGATACTGAAAGAGAGGCAAAACTGGGGTAGAGCCACGTGAGAGAGCCAGTAAACACCAAATAACACACTTTGGAAGGAGGAGGGATCTACAAATCGACAAAAGACATACCAGTCAAGGTGACATTTCAAACAGCCCATGAAACAGAGATGCTGTTACACTATTTTGTTTTTTGTAATGCATTTTAACATGTGTCAAATGCTTACATTTAATGGTTTTTAAGACTTGTCAGAAATCATTTTCATCAATTTAAAGATGATTTTTGGATTGTTCATCTATAATGTTTCAATTTTTGTCTGCAAATGAGTCCACATGTACCACTTTTTATTTTGATGCATGCAATTTTAACCCTTTCGTGTATGAATTAATACTTACTACTAATTGGGGATATGGCAGTCTGAGCCTTGTCCAGTCTTTCAAACCAAACATTCACTGACTTATTGCATTTTGCTGTGGCTTTGCCTTGATTTTGTAATTATTGTCACTTTGACTTTGTAGGGCAATGCAGTCTGAGTCTCAGAGGATGAATGGTTTAGTGAATGGTTAGAACTTAATTTTCATTTGTCTAAAAACTTGGTAATTGTCTGTCTAAAAATTGGATATTGGTTTCACCATCTCATGTCAACCGTGTCGTCATCTGTTATGTCAGTGTGATAGCCTGAACATGGTTGGACCAATTTAAACTTGCCATGGTTATTGACCACTTAGAAGTCTCAATGCTGTTACATTTTGTTATACATGGTGCTACTTTTTTGATTAGGCACAGTTCTGCTTGTTTCAAGAAACCATGTAATAGTTTGAGAGTGTCAGAGCCAATTTATTATATTTGACCACTTTTGAATCCATGGTCTATGACATTTTGGAAAAAGAATGTATTGCATTGTATTGTTTTGCAACAAAACAATGCATGATAGCTTGAAAGTGTCGGGACCAGTTTCCTTGACGCTTTCCATTACTGACCACTATCAGATCGCCATCATGACAACTTTTGGAATAGGTTGCATTGCTGTTTCTGCAATAGCAAATGCTACTGCTAGTAAAAAAAAATACAGTTGCTTGAAAGTGACTGAACCAACTGAACCACTGTCAGCTATTCATCATGCGAAGTTTTGAGGTAGAAGGTGCTATTACGTGTACAAACAATAGCTTAAAAGTACTGGAGCCAATTTACTTAAAACTTGTCATGGTTATTGACCACTATCAGATCTGCAGTAGCATTCCTTTTGGAATAGGTGGTGCCTGTAGAGAAAAGATGTCACAGCTTGGAAGTGGCTGAACTACTGTATTTGCCGTGGTTGTTGCCAAATAGTAAATCTTGCACTTATACAGCACATTTCTACCCTACTGCACTCAAAGGCCTTTACACTGCTTTCCAGTCACTCATTCACAGTACAGTACACACACATTTACCCACGATTGACAGTGACTGGGAGCACCTTGGGGTTCAGTTCTCAAGGGCATTTTTGCCTGTGGATATGATGAGCCAGGGATCCCAAAACCTTCCAGTTCATAAACAGCTGCCTTTTGTTGACATATATGCTTTAATATCTGCTGTCAGCATTTGGGATAGGTGGTGCTACAGTTTTGTCATAGGTGGTGCTAATACTTGCTCATTTATGTCTTTTGATGTGGGACTCAAATCTGTGTAACATTTGTTCATTCCATTTTCTATTTAAAACAAAACACAGAAAAAAAAAAAAAAAATGACTCACGTTTTCTGTTTGTTTCTAAAACCAAAACCAAAGTAACGGATACCGACTTGTTTTCAGATTTCCGATTCAGTGCTCAAAAGTGTAGAAAATGAGATTACTCTCTTCTAGCTCAATTTCACTCAAGATCATCACACAGTAGTTAAGTATAGAGTTGAGTCAGTTGCCATTTTGCCAGGTGTAGATGAAATGGATCGAACACCGAGTAACGAGTGAGGCTGCCCGACTCGATGCAAAGTCACATGGCACAGCTATGTGAGCGGGCAGCTGTGTGATTGGGCAGCTACGCGAGCGGGCAGCTACGCGAGCGGGCAGCTACGCGAGCGGGCAGCTCCGCTTGACATTGAGTCACTGGAGCTAAACTGCTTATGCAAATAAGACAAATCCTGTCACTTCAGGAAGATGGCTCTAGGCTTGTGTTTTGGTCTGGACAGTGGTGGCCAAGGGGATAGAGAACAAGGCCTGTGGGGGTCATCAGTTCAAATCCCCAGACTGGCAGATCTGGGTGGGTAAGGTGAAGGCCAACATTTGTCTCGCACCTCATCATCACCACCACCATGGGTCTTAAACCCCCAGATGCTCCTTTGGCACTGCACCTGGCCGCCCGCCGCTCCCTTAGGGGATGGTCTAGATGTGGATGAATAATTTCATATATGTACATGACATTAAAGAAACTTAATGTGTTTTTGTTCTGAAATAATTATAGACTATTTTAAGTGCTGAAGAATGACTTTGTGGGGAAATTCACAAATGGCTTTTTTATATGATTACTCCCTTGTAAAATATCTCTTAAATTAAGGTACAAGTTTGATTTCAGCAAGAAAAAGAAGTTTTTATATGTATATTATGCTCAGCTAGTGTAGAGATACCCAAGATTGAAATTTAATCAGTGTCCATGGGCATGCCACAGACACTTTAAAGATAAGTAGCCACTGGTGTGGTGTATTTATCCAAAGTCGCCGTTTTTCTTTCCTCTTTTTTGCTAGTTAGTAAGAGTCACGTCCAGTGTTAGAAACAGAATAATGAAAATAGAAAAAAAGAGTTATCTTGTTTTCTGCACTTTGAGCACGACATTGAAGGTCAGAAAATGAGTCATTTTTTTCTTTTATCTATTTTTAGTTTGAAATGGAAAATGGAATGAACAAATGATACATGGATGGACTCTGGATAGTTCTACACCGCTACATTTCAGAGGCAAATTTTTTACTTTTTACTTGACTGCTTTTATGTGGCAGTTGCAAATGGTGGATATTTACTTGTTTACCTGTTCATGTATATCTAAATGTGTTGACTTTGAATGGAGTTTTGACTTTGATTGACAGGTTTAGTTATTCATTTAACCTCTTAAACCTTAACCTATTTTTTTAGATTTTTGATGATTGATGTTTGTGTTGGAGTTGTGTTTGGTGTGTGTGATGTGCAGTATGACTATATTTTTATGTGATTTGTGCAGGTTTTTATGCTTTTTGTTGCAGGGCATTTTGTTGCAGAGAGGGGACTCTGGAAGTCCCCCAATTGCCGTAGAGTCCACCAATTTGGGGACTCGGGGGTTTAAGCTCCATAAACTATTTCAAAGCCCTCCTGGATTCCCAGTAAAGTGTACTGTCATAAAAATGAAAACAGATTTTATTTATTGACTATCATTTATTTCTGAGCTCATAAGTTGACCTTTTAGAAAAACATGATATTTCCCACTGTATTAGGGCAAAATGAGTTGACCTAATAGAGTATGATGCATTGATGATAATGGACTTCAAAAGAGCAAAAATAGTGGTTCTCAGCTGGTGGAGCCACAAACCAGTTCTCAGTGCAAAGTGTATGTAAACCACTGCGTATGGTTTATTGCTTTTTATCTGATGTCAGACTTCAATAGCTGCTACATTATAATTTATGCTAAATTGTTTTATTCATTTTCATTTAATGCAGCCGTGAGTATGCATGTCGTGGGTTGATCTGGGAGGGGTGTCCGCCATTTTGTGTTCACGTCCTCCATCTTGTACAGATGTTTCCTCCCATGCGCTGATGTGTCCTACCCTCCCCCCAGGGTGTGTGATGTTTCCAGCATCTGTGGGGGAAGCCAACAGGGAAGACAACAGCCCA
>JAQQAE010006173.1:0-16916 GCA_029823295.1 Pseudamia nigra
GTGCTGACATAGTTTCTACAACACAGCACGATAAATGAAGTTGTTTATGCTGATGACACACTGGTACTGGTTTCTACTAATCATTCATGTGCAGATCATTATAAAATCTGTCTGTTTCTCTATTACAGCTTCATTAACATTTAAAGTAGCTGCAATTAAAGGAGACACATTGTACCCATTTTAAATTTTTAAATTCCTAGCTCTGATAGTAAAGGGTTTCCACACGGTCTAAAAAAAGTCTCAAATTTGAAACTCTAAACTTTAGTTCCTTAAAAAGTTGTAGATTCAGTGAATAATGTGTTTTAAGTCATTTTAAACGGGTCTGAATTTTGTTACGACCAGGCAATGCTATGTCAAATGCACTTGCAGTGAATTGGAATGTGTCAGGACAATGAGAGACCAACGAGCAACTTCTGTCGCAGCTTTCGTGTTATTGGAAAATGGCTTCCGACAGCAGAAGAAAAAGAAAGAAGTGTAAATATGAAGTCATGTGGCTCAAAAACAAGAGATTAGGGCTTGTTTAAAGCCAGTCACAAGTAGCATCTTTGAAGCTTCTTCTATAAGAAACAAATTAAACTGGGAAAAAGTGAGAATTATGCGACTGCTGTGAAGGGTCTTCAGCAGAGGACAGCCATTAGCCTCAGCCATGAATTTAATCATAAATGTCTTAAAAACACTTAAAATTCTTACAATTTAATCAGTGACACCTGGACAGACAGTATAAATGCCAAAACTGATTTGAACTTTTACGACCCTGTGACCTTGACATCTGACCTTTTTGAGTACCTACGTCGATACATATGCCAGGTGTGGTGAACCTAGCTCCAGCTGTTTTCTAGCATAGTGGCAGAAACAGACCCAACCCACATCTCGACTCCGTCTGCATCAGTGTTACGGTTCCCCTCCCGGTTAGCTTGCGTGTGCTATGATCCCCTTCTTCGATGCCTCGGCCCCGAAACGTTTCACTGAGCTGCCTGGAAAAATCCCTGCAACCAAACCTCATCGAACCCTACGTGTGTGTTCAGGAGGTGAGTTATATTTTATACTAGCCCTGGGTGATGTGTGGTGCCCTATCCAAGTCGGAGTCGGAGGAGAAGGTGTGTATTTGCAAAAGTCACCATCACACATTGCCGATTTGGATGCGATGCCCCGCTGCGTCTCAGTTCTTTCAGCTCTGCTTTCTCAGACGAGCAGCTGGCGTATTAACACGTATTAACTCAAGTTAATATAAATCTTCATGGCTCCAGAATATGTGTATAAGTTTCAGTTTCATTGAGACACATGTGTAAACTCCACATCTTCAGCCAAGTTCTAAGAAGCCATTTCAGTGTCAGCCGGTTAAAAAGTGAGCGACTGCTGACCACAACCCTTTTCTCTCAATGCCATAAAACCAGCGTGTAGATGCTTTTCTCGGTCCCAGAATGAAATGCAAAGTGGAAGGGTGTGTTTCTTCATATCGTTACATTATTTTCAAAGCCTCCAGACCTGTTTTATAATGGAGAAACAAATAAATGTGCTAGTGCCAAAGAAAGAAAACAAAAAGTCCTGGGACAGTGCACATGCATACTACTGCTTCAGCAGCCAGCCCACACCTCCCTGCCCAGACTCACAGTAACAGCCACTCAGTCACACAAGGACCATCTGTCTCCCCTCCCCACCACCTCCACTGGTCTGCACTCACACTGCTTGGATCCAAACACACTGAGGCGTGGATACACAGTATGTGTACAGGAGAAGACAACATATGCACCTTTGCTGACTTTGTGGCTTATATTTTTGGTCACATACAGACTTCTTGATTTCCCAATTATGTAAGATGGTGATTTTCAGTTTAATCGCAGACATTAATGTATCAGGTCTGTGTTGCGTCTGCATGCTTGTGTTTGTGCTCGAGCCACTGTGCTGCACCATGGCCCACCTTTTCCAGCTTCACTGAGGAAACATGCCACGCTTCAGTTTGACTTGTTCACACTTACAGGACTCAAGCAGTCTGCGCTTTAGATGTGAAACGTGCTTGGGCAAGGTTCGGACTGGCAGTGTGAGTACCCCGTTAGACTGTACAGAGCAGTAAAGTCATGTATTTTAAAACCAACTTTCTGAGTGCATCGGTGACATAAAACTTTTAAGAACGCCATGCTTTAAAAACTGATACTAAAAAGAGTAGTTTTACAGCCCAGGTCTCGTATTCTGTTCTCATTATTGATCACCCTTCACAGACTGCTCACTCCTGTGCAATTCTGCCCCTTTTGGGCTAAATCTGGTCACGTTCAGCTCCAAAAAGCCAGCTCATCAAAAACTGGTAGTCTACGTGTCATACACTCTCTGTGGACCCTACATAGCACAGCATTACTTTGGATTAGACTTCTATTTTGGGTCTCAAATGAACATTTGGGTAAGCAGGGTTACATAAGTGTTCAAGTTCAGAAACAGTGTAGCTTTACAGGGTGAGTTTACAGACACCATTTTATTAAATCTTTCATATATGCAGGAAAAAAAAAACAATTTAGTCAGTCAATATATTAGACCATTGAGGGCTGGACAGGTTCTATTATCAGTAGAAAAGCAGAACAAAATGAGGGTTAAAGCTGCTAGAAGCCACACAGAGCAGGTGATTCACAGTATTAGTGTTCATTTTACAGGCAGAATGTTAAAATCACAGCAGTAATTACATAGTTCTATAATGAGACACACTTAGTGTCCACATTAATCATCAGAGGGGTGTACTTAAGAGTTTGAGTTGACAGCTGATCAGTGATGCACTCACCCTCCTCTTGTTATTTGCTCCTTTTATTTCAGCCATTGACAGGAGTCCAGAATTACACTTCAATGAATCTCTTGATGCAATTTAAATTCAGACATGTATCCACATAAACACCAGTTATAGCCTCTGGAATAGGAATATTGAATGTTGAAAATACACACACACGGTAGATTTATATTGAACACTGTGCACAAAATGAACACTGGCAGTGACTCAGGAGAATTTAATTACTTCCTCTGCGTCCCCATTGGCTGAGAGGTGTGGGATATGCTAATTAAGCTTTGACTGATAAAGCATCCCTTGGCCTGTGTGTCTCATTACTCTAACTCCTCAGACTGGAGCCAAAGTCCAGCGAAGCACAGTGCCCGATAAATACATGAACCTTAAGCCACAAGCTCTGACTAAAGATTTACTAATCAGTGGGAGATGACAATACGATGGCATCACGCCAGAAGAAAACTTAAAAATCAACTTTTAGTTCTAATCAGTCCACCTTATCTCGTTTTTCTAATTGATAATTATTCTTGCGTTAATTTGGGGCCAGCATCTATCTCTTATCACAAAGGTACAATTTATCAGCTGCTTAAATGATGGACTAAATTGGGTTGGCAGTGTTAATGATTCACCTTGCAGGGTACAGGGGACATGTGGGAAATAATTTCTCCTGACTCATATTTAATTAACCTTAGCAGATGTGCTGGGCCTGCATTTATAGAAGGTTAAACAAGAAGCACATTTAAAGAAACACATCTTGGATAAAAGTGGTGTAAAATGAATAGTTTAATGCAAAAATGTTATATACATATACTGTAGGAAAACAATAGTAGAAATCACTGTTATTGTTACAATAATAGAATGACATTTCATCTTTAAATTTTTGGATACAAGTGGTTAAAAAGTACTGCTACACGTCTAAGGCAAAGTTATTCAGTTGGTTTCTTCATTCACAAGTCGTTTTTCATACAGAAAACATTAGTACCATCTGTTTGTGCTGCCTTATATGTTTGAACTATGTTAAAGGCAAAGTATGTAACTTTTCTTCAGAAAAATCACCTAAAATCAATATATAGGTATATTAATAACCTCCCTCAATCAGATCTTCTGTTCCTCTGTGAGTGTGTGGTCGGTTTATCTACAAAGACCCTCTACCTGGATGTTTCTTTTTCCTTTTGTTTTGGTGTGATTTTCTCAGCAGTGTGTTTACCACCCATCCAACATCTTCCACACTTCTGGGTTGTGAGAGCAGCAGCCTAAGCAGAGAAGCCCAGGCCTCTGCCCAGCCACCTCCTGCAGCCCACCTGGGGGGACCCCCAGGCATTCCCAGTCCAGCCAAATGTCCTAGTCCCTCGGTCTGCCCTGGGGCCTCCTCCCAGTTGGACATGCCGGGAACACGTCCCCAGGGAAGCATCCAGGTTGGATCCCGAGCCACCTCAACTGACTCATGTAGGATGACCGTGCTTCTCCCCCCATCTTTCAGGGAGAGCCCAGCCACCCAGCGGGGGTGAGCACTACATGCATTCTGTCGATCTGTGCTGCACTGGTCCACGGTTCAAATTTAAGGCGCTGACCGTTTGAGTAATGTGAGTACAATCAAGCCATGATCAGGCACTTCGGTAGGGCCCCAGTGTGACTACATCCTTAAAAGACTTTCTGTGGCTCGACTGTCCTACAAAAGCAGTGCTGTAATGCCATATTTGGTCAAAAGTGAGCTTGAATCTGATTCATCTTGTGACAAATTAACAAAATAAGCAGCAAAATGAAGAATACATCCAGAAAGATGAACAAAGTGAAAACAAAATGAAGCAAAAATAAAAATAAAAAAATCTCAAAAATAAACCAATATGCTCAAAAGAAAAGGCAAAATGAAAGAAGTAAATGGATCAAATGAGACAGTAAAGCAAAGTGAATAGAAAAATTCACAACAAAATCAAAGAAATTAACAAAAATTAACAATATAATCAAGAAAATCACCAAAATGATCAACCATGAAAATATGATTAACAAAGAAATAATCAGAAAAATGAATTAAAAACTTAAAATAATTTTTAACGTCGTCTTTGTAGGACAGTATGGAGTGCACATACTTTCAGGCACAACAGAAAATGGCCGTGTTTGTCTATATTACTGCTGCTCTGCAGGCATCGGGACTTTTTAAATGTGTTTTAATCAGGCGAGGGGACCACGTTGAAGAGCAAGAGAAAAGTTACACACTTTAGCTTTCAAATATCACAACGTCGTTTTGGGGCGTTTTCTTCAAATTCTAAAAACTCTTTAGGAAACTAAGAAAATACAGAAACATCGCTGGCCGAACCAACAAATGCCAACTCTCATGAAAAAAAAGACAGATTGGGAAATAAATGCTGAACAAGTCAGGTGAATTATTCGCTAATGTTAGAGGAGTAAAAATGATACACTTTCATGTAATGTTCACATCTCGATGAACACACACCTTCCCAGCATCATGTACATTCTGTTCAGAAATTCACACCGTCCTGCTCGTTTGGTTTTTATCACACTGCAATTACGCTCGAGAAGAATTCTGCAGACCCCTGATTTAACATATTCTACAGTTCTTACATGAAAAATGTGACTGCCAGTGTCAAAATAATTAAACTGAGCTTTTGGCATAAAATTACAATCTCGATTCTCATCATTTGCTATACCTAATGTGTAATTTTACCCTCTATTAAGAGGCTGAGTTTGGGACGAGGGGGCTGCATTGATTATTATGATACAGTTTTACATTGTGACACAACTTTCTTTAAATTGTATGATTTACTCAATTCACAATGTGAGTTAAACCACTTACAATATCTCTTAATATTTAGTTCTTGCCCTCATTTGTCATTGCCTATTTTAAGGTTTTCAGCTTTTTAAATTTGGATTATTTGAATCATTTTTGACTGGTTGTGTTGGTTTACAAAAGATGTATTTTTTTCATCTATTTTACATCTTCTGCCATTTCTATTTTGTTGCATCTCTTTAGTTTAGTCTTTCACATACTTTGTGTCTTTTACTGTACATTATGTTTGTCCTGAGTCCAGTGGTGACAAATACAGCCTGATCCATTTGTCGGAGTCCAACTGAAGTCTGAAAATGAGATTACTGCAAATTTCCAACAGTTGGCTGCAAGTTTGCTAATTATTTTAAGACAGAACGCGACATGTTGAGACATTTTCACCAATAAAATGCAGATTTATATCAATTTGACCATTTATTCAGCACACATAGGCCACATAATTTAGCTTACAGCTAAAAACATCTTATTATCATTTTATGTTTAGCCTTTTCTAACATACAGTTTAAAGTATGTAAATCATAACTATTGCAGGCCTTCATGTTAGTCAGTGCGTTCAAATCTCAGCACAGCAGTGAATCTCTCTCTTTGCTGCTAAAAAGCAGATACATCTCATTTTAATTTGACAATATGGTTATGCTTATGATAGCTTTGCACACTCTGGCATTCCCTCATCAGATTCACCTGGAGTGGTTTTCAGTTCACAGGTGTGTCTTAAAGTGCTTTCAACCATCAGCTGTCTTGCACTGGGGAAAGGTCAGTGCTACTACTACTGTACAAATCCACATTATGACAAAACGCAGCTGAGAAAAGACAGTCTGTCATTACTTTAAGGAATGAAGGTCAGTCGATCTGAAGCTCTGCAGAATGTGTCCTCGAGGCTGTGATGTCATCAAAACATCACACATAAAATGCACTGCTCGGCACAGATGGAGCTCTTCATCTTCTCTTTCTAGGACAGCCACTCTCATCGCAGCGCTGGATGGATTTCGGTGAGACATTTGAAGTTTTTGAGATTATTTGTAAAGTAATGACAGATTGCCATTTCTCGTCACTTAACAGAGTGCTTCTTGTACAGTAGTTGTAGTAGCACAAATAGAGCTACTGACTCTGTACACACCCGTCCTCTGGTGGTTTAATGCACATTAAGAAGACAAGAAATGGCAAAGATTAACGCGTGACAAGACGTGTGAACTGAAAACCTTTTCACGCGACTACAAAGGAAACCTCATGACAGAATGCCATGGATGTACGAAGCTGTCAACATACCTGAATGTGGCTAATTCAGACTAAATATCTAAAATATAAATCATGTTTGTTCACATTTGTAAGTCCTCTGGATTCATCTCAAGTAATCCAACAAAACAACACTGAAGAAAAAGATCTGCCCTAACTTTTGGCTGGTGTAGATTTGAAAGCTTTGGGGTTTCATTCATCTGTTTGATTTCTCCCACCTCCCCTTTATTCTACTTTCACGTCCTCTTCTTCATCACTCTTCATTAAAACTTTTCCATCCCTCACTGCATCCTTCTGTTTCATTTCATTCACACGTCCCTGCATTTTCATTACCTTTAAGTATTTTCTTTCTTTCCTTTCTTTATTCATCTTTTCTCTAACAAGCAAGCAAACAAGATGTACATGAGATGAATCTACTTCACATTCTCTTTCAGGATTTCTGTCTCATTACTTTTCCACATTCGCTTCATCTTCAGTCATATTTGCAGGAACGCAATGCACCTAATCCTGAAATGTAATTTTTAACATTTAATCTCCATTGAAAGTAATACTGCTGAGCTTTGTGGAGTGAAACATAGAAATGTGATGCTTAGTTACACTTAATTGATGGTTTGTAAGTGGCTAAATGGATATACACGAGGATGCGGGAGCTGGAATGAAGAGCTCTCTGACGCTCAAATCGTGCTTCAAACAGATCTTGTGTGCACTTTAGCACAGACTCCCACACCTACACAGAAAACCCGTCCAAACTGAACCCACATGGAATACACAGACAGAGAGGGAACGAATGAGAGCTCCGCAACAACCACCGTCCTACTACGGCCTGTTCGCTTGATTTTCTTATCAGATTTTGTTGCATCATAAATCAGAAGCACTGCTGACATACTCTGACAAACCGTGACAGCTTGTTGAGGAGTTCCACTCCCCAAGCCGAGGAGTTTAAGTATCTTGGGCTCGTGTTTACGAGTGACGGTAGAATGGAGTCAGATCGACAGATGAATCAGCAGTAAAGTGGACATTCTGTATGTGGTCAGTCATATTTATTTACTCAGTTATTAAGGGAAAAAAAAACCTTTATTAATATTTATTAAGGAATAAAACATCCAAACCTACTCGGAACTATGTGAAAAATAATTTGCCCCATCTTGTTAAATCATAAATTATCCACATTTTTTTTGGAAAGCTGACTTCAATTTCACCAGCCACACTTTGGCCTGATAACTGCTAGTGTTGTTGATTAAAAGTGAAGTAGGCTTAAAGATCTCAAAAAGCACGACATCATGCCACAATCTAAAAATTCACTAACAGATGATCAACAATGTCTTTGACATCTATCTGTCTGGAAAGAGTTACAAAGCCATTTCAAAGGCTTTGGGACTCCAGTGAAACCACAGATACATTATCCACAAATCGAGAAAACTCGGAACGGTGGTGAACCTTCCCAAGAGTAGCTGACGTAGAAAAATTACTCCAAGAACACATCAGGTCAGAAAGGAACCTGCAGGCCTCACTTCCCTCAGTTAAGGTCAGTGTTCATGATTCAACAATAATAATGAGAGTGGACTAAAATCCAGAGCTTAATTTCACATTTGATTAAAAAAAAATCCTCATGATCCCCACGACTTTTGTAGACTCATGAGAACATTCTGGAAGATGTGCATCCCGCTACATCTGGTGTCAAACTAACAGCATTTTATAAAACAAACATGATACCAACTTTCAAACATGGTGGTGACCTGGGTAACTGATGGAGTAATGAATTCTGCTCTCTACCAGAAAATCCTGAAGACGACTGGGTGGGCATCAGTTCGTCACCTCAAACTCAGGCACACTTGGGTCATGCAGCAGAACAAAGATCCAAAACACACAATTAAGTCCACCTCCGAATGGCTCCAGACTTTAATCGGTTTGAGATGCTGTGACATCACCTTAAACAGGCTGTTCATGCTCTAAAACCCTGGCTCAATTAACCCTTTAGCAGGCGTTGTGACCACATGCTTGACCTTTTTGTGTGATAAAATTGCTCCTGTGAAACACAGCATAACCTATTCTTGGCTGTTTGTCCTTTTGTAAAATATCGTGATTATTCGTGTTTGGAAATTAGTGAAAAAGGTGGAAATTAAATCTACTATTGAGACAATGGCATAAAATTAGACCTACATTTGAAATAAAAACAAAAACAAAAAAAATCATACAGCTGTCTAATAAAACTACTGCAAAAATATTACATGAGTGTGAAAATACACAGTGCGTCTATGTCCCTGTGACTGTTGGTTCTTGTTTAAATTTGTCCAAAACAAGCAAATCAACTGTGAATTCATGTCCATAACATACATAATAAAAAAACTGTTAATGTGAAGTCAGGAACACAATCCTACAGTTAATTTTTTTCAAGCTTTATTTCTTACTGTGCCAGTTAAAGGGTTAATACAATACTGCAAAGAAAAAATGCCTCCACAGCCATGTGACAGACTTGTTGCTAATTATCCCAAATACTTGATTGCAGTTGCTGCCGCCAACGGGGCTCAACCAGGGCACCGTGAAGTGAAAACCACTTCATTTGATTTCCTCGCAAATCTGATGAGACAATGCCATAAGTGTGCAAAGATGTATTCAAAGTTAAATGTGGCTACTTTGGACAACGTGAAATATAAAACTTGTTCTGGGTTGTAATTACATTTAGGGCCAAATACTGTACAGTACATGGGTCCAGGTAAGTTTGGATCGTTTTTCTCCATTAGTAAATGTGATCATATAAAAACTGCCTTTTCTATTTGCTCAGACTGTCTTTGTCTAATAGTAAGATAATGAGCTTTAGTGAGTGTCCTGCCTTTGAAGGGATGGACTTTGACAGAAAGAAGCGTCATTTTTAAATGACCATCTTGATCTGTGGTGAGCATGTACACTACCAGTCAAAAGTTTGGGGCCACCTCAGATTTTTTAATATACAGTGATGCCCCGGGTAACAAACGCTTCTACTAACGAAAATTTCGGGTAACGAATAAAACCATTAACCAAATTGCGACCCGGCTAACAAAAATGGTTCAGGTTACGAATTTCGAATTATGGAAAAGATTCAAGTTACGACTTTTGAAATTTGGGTTACGAAATTTTTTGTAACGCCAAAGACTTAACTTCCAGGTCTATCTCGGCGGAGTTAAACGTTAACGTGAACTCCGCACTGTATATTTGCCTTTTTACACCTAAAAAAAACTGCTTCATTTTGCGTTTTTCATCATGGGACCTAAGAAAAATGGCATCTCTGTCTCATCCTCCTCCAAGTGTCTTTATAAATCAATAAATGTGCACGTACGGGTGTGTTATACATACTTTATATGGGAATATTAATGGGTCCAGAACGGATTAATCAGTGTTACATGTATTCCTATGGAAAAACTCGCTCCAGCTAATGAATGATTCGCCCAAAGAACATGACGCACGGATTAAATTTGTTAGCCGGGGCACCACTGTATCTGTCAAACTGGCCATTTTTTCATACAGAGTAATAAAAAAAAAACAATATTTACAAAAGTCCTTATAAGATGTATTAAAGATATAAATTTACCAACTTTTGTCAAAATAAACCAAAACTTTGGCTTCATCAAAATGCATGAAAAAATGGCCAGTTTGACATACGTATTAAAAAATCTGGGGTGGCCCCAAACTTTTGACTGATAGTGTACATTCACTGGTGAATGTAAACAAACGTGCTCCTCAGGTTTTCATGGATCCAGTGACAGAAAAAATACAACTCGAACTGCAGTCACTGTCAAATAGTGGTTAATTCCATTGATTTCATGTCAGTGGCAGTGAATGTAAAATCCACAGAAGCATTTCATACCTTCAGGTAGATGTTATTCCATAAAAGAGGCCACAGGGCCAAATCACACACTATAACGTTATTGCATTATGTGCCAAATAGAAAGACAATGAATGGAAATGTGTGACTGAAATTTGGTCTGAAATGTTATCTGTGTCTAATTACAGTGGACTTTTTATTAAAGTGCTGTGTTTAAATCATCTCTACTGATGGAAAACAAGGATAAAAAATGAAAAACAATCATAGCATTATTAAGAACCTAATATTACACTGAAAGGTCATTCATATTGTGCTATAGTGTGGCAATTTTGTAACTCTGCAACAAAACAATAATCTGAATATCAGGCATGAAGACGACTTGAAGACTAACACAGTGGTTGTTTCCCTGTAGAGGATGATGCCACTGACCCCGTTTCAGACGGACGTCCTGGTTTGTGATGGTGGTTGTGGAGTTCTAAGGATTTTTTTTTTTTTTTGCTTCTGCAGCTAAAACCAATTAAGGGGTTTAATTCTTTTTTCCCAGTTGTGTGTTTCATCTGACTCTATCCTCCTGAACAAACTCCAGGCCAAGCAGTCACGTTTTTGTAAACACACACTTCTTCACTCCTCTTCATAAAAGTAGCTTTGTCACAAAACATGATGGCGCTGGAAGGTGTGTGTGATGTGTGTGAAAGGTTACTCAAAGGCCACGGCTATGATATGTCACAGTCTGGGTGATTCCATGTCCTTTGTATCTGCCTTTGATGAGTTCATTTAAACAGCTGCAGTAATGTTTTTGGCTCTGACTGAATCTTAAAAGAAGGGACTTAATCAGAGTAAACTGACGAGTAAAAACAGTGTTAATTGTAAACGGCAGGAACTCTCAAAGCTATTTAAATGACTTCAAACAACAGACGCTATTCATGGCGCCGGCCAGTCTGTAATTAACCTCCTTTACCTCTTGTGTCTGTGTATTCCCTTTTACTACTAACACTACAGAGAATGTATGGTAATGACAGATTCAAATCACACATGATCAGATTTGAACTTTGTTTCATTGGCGTACCAAAGCAGCGGAGCTGCCAAATTGAGCGGGAAGCTCTTATTGTTCATCTGGAGCTACTTCATCTACACAGCAGCGATCACTGGATGCTTCTGGTTTGGTGTCGTCTTTGTCTTCCTCCTTTCCCAGTGCTGCCATTATGGTCTGGACTGGGATCAGTCAGGTGCCTGGGAAACACGTTCAGAGTAATTTAAGACTTAAAATCTCATAATATCTAATTATCAGGACTTAAGCAGAGACACGTGCATGACACGTTCATTCTACAGATCCATGTAACTTCTGTAGAATACACAAAAGAATTCTTCTTCAGTGATTTTTCTTTATAGTGAGTGCTGTAAGATGTCATCAAAGCTAAATGTGGACACTTTGGGGAATCTAACATATAAAACCTGCCCATGCTTGTTTAACAGTTTTTTGTCTAGTACATAACATCATACATATTCTTCCACAGTTTGGTTGTCCTCAATATTAATGTGCAATATTAAAACTAGTAAAAATAAAGAAAAAAAAAACACTGACTGTGTCTAAACTGGTAAAGTATATTTTTAAAAGATTTCAGATAATATACAAAAAATTAGGAGGATTGCAGATGTTAAACATTACCTGGAATTGTCGACCTCCACAAACGTCCCCTACCTGTAGCCCCCTCCACCCACAGCTCCACGGGTCATAGTTTCGTACCGTAGTCCACGAAGTGGAGGCGTGGGGGATGGGGGCACATCCTGCCGCAGGGGGCCTCTCTGCTGAGAGCTGCAAACAATAAAATAAGTGCCGTGTTGCGGTGAGCAGGAAATAAAAATCATCTAAACATATTACCGATATGTGAATGACGACTGTCAAGGCACAGTGTAAGAACAGCATAAATATCCAGACGCAAAGCTGGACAGACAGTGCAGATCATGTCAAAGATGAGTCATTGTTTGTCTACATTATTTGTATTTTGTATCAGCGTTTTCAGCTACATTTGAACTTACGACCTGCATTTTAAGACGTCGTTGCTCATATTTAATCTTTGCTTAATTTGTGTTATACTTTCAACTTGTAGCTGTAACTTTCCAATTACTCTTCAGTTCTGAGTATATTTTGAAGCTGAGTCTTTGTGAAACATTCTGCGTCATGTCTTCACCTGAGATGGGGGTAGTACCCGGGGTCAATGCTGTGGGGGTCCCCAGTCCTCGTGTACGGCTGACTGGCTGTGTATGCAGAGTACGGTGGGCCTGACTGGGAGCTGGGGTTGGGATATGATGGAGTTTGGGGGAATCTCTGCTGGCCTTGAGGAGGTCCTGGGTAATGACCAGACCAGGGCTGCATGGGGTACTCCGCCGGATCCAGAGGACCTCGTCTGCAGGGAAAAGGGGCACAAGGTGAACAAAGAAAAAAACTGTGAAACTGTACCATTCCTCCGTACAAAACATCTCCAATTGAGTTATTTTTGATGGTAGTCATGCTTAAACATCCGATAATTTGAACAGAGGCCATTATTGAACATTTCAGATTTCCAATTCTGCCTCATAATATCCATTATTCTCATCCAGCTTAAAACAGACCTATCATTCACACCTGTACATCCCCATAGATGACAAAATCCTGTATAATCAAATATTTGCTTTAACTTTGTCATCTACTGTGATTTGAAAACACCTTTATCGTACTGATTCTTTAGAAAACTAAAAAGAAGAAAAGATAATTTATTTCTATTTCCATTCAGCAATCTACACCAAAAGCCAATAATCCTACACTCAACAATCTTAATGAATTTGAATCTACCTACTTCTCTATACATGGCACCGTTTGCAGCATTTTGTTTCAACTTCTTTGGGATTTTAAGATGAAAAGCTTCACTGCTGAAATATTACTAAGTCCATCAGTTATTTGATAGATCACAGTGAAATTGCTGATCCAAACTCCTACTGATTTATTAATAAAAATAATTTAAATTGTCAGAGGTGCCTAAACTTTTTCATACAACTGTAATGATTCTGCATGACACTCAAAGACTGCAGTACTACCAGAACTAGTACGAGAAACACTTGCACTACAATGGGCAAGTCATTTTGTTGCCATATGTTCAATATTTTGTTGTCAATAATTTTGATTATATTTGTTCATTTTTTTCCCTCTAAAATAGTTTACTACAGCATCATCATTCAGGTTTATATGGGCTCATTCCTTCCTTTAATGAATAAGCAGCCAGAAGGATACTGGTGATGGCTGAATCCAAAAAACAGTGGAGGCCACCATCGACACCCCCCCGCCTCCTCGTCGGTCCTGCCTGTTTGGTGACCTTCACCTCTCCATTTACCAGTACTTGGCTTCACAAGAAAATCAGTTAATTTGCCCTTTATCTCTGGCCAAAGTCACCAATTCCTGAACTTGTGCAAGGTCTTTGACCTTTAGTGACACTAAGCCTTTCCATTCAAGAGTAAATGCAAAGACAAGTCAAAGTTTGCCACCGGCGTTAAGCTTGGTGGCTGACGGGTAAAAAGTGACTTGTGACCTCTTGCAGCATACTGTACATCTACATTTTCTTTGTCTTTTCCCTTTTCTCTTCATGTTTTTTAATAAGGCACCAATCACTTTTACCATGTTGCACATGAAACTGATCAACTGATATTGACAAGCTGTAAAGAAGAGTGAAAGAGGGTGAGAGAGCCAACGAACAGCCACCGGCAAACACAGCAACAGAATGTAAGACGTGACAGTTTTGAGTGTACCAGGGCTCGACTAACACACACGCTTTGTTTTCATGTGTTGTGGGGACTCTCCATCGCCCCTAACCGTCATGACTGACCACAACCCGGACTTAAACTAGCACTAACCCTGATCCTAAAACCAAGTCTTCAACCTAAAAACCATTCTAAAGTTGTGGAAATGAGGATTAGGTCCCCGCAGTAACATGAAGGTGTCTGCAGATTGGTGCGGATTTGGTTTTGGGTCCCCATAATGTCTTCAAGACATGGACACACATAAAGACGCGCACACACACACACACACACACAGCTGCGGTAATCCAGTCTGCTCCTGTTAATAGATATCGATGTCTTGTGCCCAGTGGAGAGCAAGTACACAAACATGTGTCGTCCGCATAGCAGACATGATGAGGTATTACATTTTATCTCCCTGTCTCTTTCTCCATTTGTCCCATTCTGTCTTAATTTACCCATCTGCCACTTTTATGCTTCGATTTAACTCCTCTCGCGTTTTGTGTTCCCCACCTTCAAATTCACAATATGGCTCGGATTTGTGTGCATTTTGAGTCAAACTGGAGTCACGGTGCCACTTCTTCTTGCTGTGTGTGCGTGAGTGGGTGGGGCTTCTCAGTGGGCAGCTGGTGTGGAAGTTAACGTGACGTCTGTACAGTGGAGATGATGTTCACGCGCACAGAGTGAATGAAACCCAGATTTGTCCGTACAGTAGATCGACACAGCCCCTCCCCCCCCAAGGCAGAGCGCCGGCCGTCTGCCTGTGACGCCTGTTTCTGTCCGTTTGGGTGGTCAGCCGTGGAAAGTGTGGAACTAACTACATGCCCGTCGTGTTTGGGATGTCTGCCGCTGCCCCTCCTGGGTCCACATCCCATGTCAACATTTTGCGTGTGCGCATTACATTTCTGCTGCTCTGTCGACTCATCTGTCAAACCTATCCGTCATCGGTTTCTCAGCGTATTCCTTTACACCTGCTCTCAAAATCGGCCATGGACCACTTTTGAAAATGTAACGTTTTGCTTGTGATTTCATTGATTTTTACACATTCTATTTTATTTTGTTAATTTCTGCCAATGTTTGTTCATTATTTCTTCTTTGTGTGTCTTTTGTTGTTCCAATTCTTGCAATTTTCTGTTCATTTTTGTGATTATTTTGTGCATTTTTGTTCATTCTGGTTCATTTTCTCAAATATTTTGCACATTCTGTTCATTTTTATGATTATTGTGTTAATTTTGGTTAATTTTCTTCAATATTTTGCTAATTTTCTTGATTATTTTACACATTTTTGATCATTCACTTGATTATTTTGCTCATTCTGTTTCATTTTTGGATTATTTACTCATTGTTTCTGCATTTCCTTGGTATTTTGTGCTCTTTTATTTATTCTGGTTCTTTTGCCTGGAGTATTTGCTCATTTTTCTTCATGTTCCTGATTATCTGGTGCATTTTTATTTACTTTGGTTCTTTTTTGTTCATTTCCTTGATCATTGTTTTTTTCCCTCCACTTCTTTACTTTTTTGTCCATTTTTCCTTATTCTGTTTAATTTTCTTCATTATTTTACAAATTTTTGCCAATTTTGTTCATTATTTTGTCCATTTTTGTTTTTTTGTGTTTCCTATTAATCATTATTTTTGCTTGTTTTTCTTAATTTTCCTGATTATCTGATACATTTTTGTTCACTCTGGTTCTTTTTTATGGTTCATTTTCTTGATTATTTCATTTCTTTCCCTTCATTTCCTTGAATTCTTTTGTGCAGTTTTGTTTAATTTTCTTCATTATTTTGCTCATTATCATTCATCCTCATGATCACTTTTCGCTGAGTCTTCTTCCTTCTCTGTTCATATTTTGATAACTTTTGTTTATTTTCTTGTTTATTTTGTACATTTCTTAAAGTTCCTGGTATTTTATTAATTTTGCTAGATTTTTTTTTTTTAGATTATTTTGATCCTTTTGTTGATTCTTTGGCAATATTTTTTTGTATGATTCTGTTCTTGCCTAAAAGTTTACATTCATTCTTTGACAATTAGTACATTTTCTTGTTCATTTTTGATTCATTTTCCTTTACTTTTTTTTTTTAAATTTATATATCACGTTTATTTGGTTGGTTTCCAGCTTCCTTTGGGTATTTTGATGGATTTTTTTTTACAATTTAAATCTTATTTTATTAACTTTAATATCACAACTTCTCATGTGTATTTTGATACATTTGAATTTCGAGAGTAAAACACATCTCAAATGTCTCCATCGCCGTTTTGCCTGCAGGAAACGCTACCAACATGTACAGTCTGTCCACCAGCCGCCCGTCTGTCTACGCGAGTCTGTCTGTCTCGCTTTCTCTTTTTAGACGCTTTACGATTCTGCCTGCTCGCCAATCTGCACGCTCCTCCGTACGTCTGTAAGCCTGTATGCTTACAACACCGTATCGCTCACTCAATCTGTCAGTCAGCATCTGTACTTGTGGCTTCGATACTGTCACCATGGCAGAGATAATAGTGGTGCGGAGGTGACGGCGAGGTGAAGACGGCCGGCCACATTATTCCAATGGCTTTCTGAGATG
>JAQQAE010006174.1:0-16915 GCA_029823295.1 Pseudamia nigra
TGCTTTATTAAAAAGGAAGGTTTTAAGCCTACTTTTGAAAGTACAGAGTGTGTCTGCATCCCTCACCCATATTGGAACTACTGTACAAATCCATATTTTGGAAAGAAACACTCAGGTAGGTAAAGAGAAGACAGTTCATAATTGCTTTTGAAATGGAGGTCACTCAATGTGTAAAATCTCAAGAACTTTGGATGTATCCCAAAGTGCAATTGCTAAAACCCTATGGTCAGGACTGTCTCAGGAAAGGAAGACCAAGAACTACCTCTGCTGCAGAGGAGAAGTTTATAATACCCATTTCAGACCAAGCTTCCAACCCGGGTCAGACCTGGTTGATATTGTGCATGAAAGGGTTAACCCTGGTTGGACAGCCCTGCTTGGCGACTGGGGTCAAAAGGTGCACCCGACCCAGTTCCGACCAGGGTTGACTGGTAACTGTAGCTTGTAAACAAACTTTGACCAAAAAGTATTGACATCTGACAAGATTACGAGATCCGGGAGCTCCTCACAATATGCAAAGAGGAGGAAATAACAAGGCAACTGATGTTGTGTATGCCAAGGTAACAAAGCTGATGATCCAGAGAGGCGTCACCTGGTCCCAAAAACAGATTACCAATGAACTGAAGGCACTAAAAATCAGTACAAGAAGATCCACGACCGCAACAAAAACAGGAGTGGTGTGGGGCGAGTGGACTAGTAAGCAACGTATGTCGCAGGATTTTTGGACACATGGTGCTTGCCAGCTCTCCTCCAGCTCCACCCAACAGGTCAGAGAAGAATTGCCGTCACCTAACATAACGTGTTGTCTGTCCCTAAATATGACGTGTTGTCGGCCCACTCATTTTTAAGCCCCTAAGTTCATTACTATGCATTGACCCAGGTCTGTCCCAGGACCTGTTTGAATGGCTTGGGATGAATGGATGAAACCAGGGTTGGACCTGGCTGACTAACCTGCGTCCGACCCTGGTTGTTGATCTGAAAGTGGTATTAGAATTACCAGCCTCAGAAACCTCCTCATTTTTCAATTCCAATAGCATTTCATGGGGACTGAACACTTTCAAAGTTCTTGAAATTTTTCAGATTGACAGACCTTCAGACCTTTTACATATTATGGCCATAATACAGATTTGCACAGTAGTTGTAGTAACACTAATTCAGTTCAATTTGTATAGCGCCAATTATCTCTAGGCGCATCGTAATTTGAGGCTGAGACCTCATGACTATACAGACAAACAGTCATTCACTCACAACTATGGACAATTTAGAGTAGCCAATTTACCTAGTGCAGCTTTCCCAGAGAGAACCCATGCAGACACAGGGAGAACATGCAAACTCCAAACAGCGTTGGGATTGAACCCAGGACCTTCTAGCTGTGAGGCATGAGTGCTACACACTGCACCACCATGTCACCCAAATAGGACTATTCACTCTGTACCCACCCTGCCTCTGCACAAGACAACTGGTGGTCTGACGCACATCATGAAGGCAAGAGATGGCAAAAAATTACCTCTTGACATGGCACACCTGTGATTTGAACACTGTTCCAGGTGACTATCTCCACAACATGGAATTGACCAGCTGGACCTCAGTGAAATTGACATGCAGGAGACGGGTTGGGGGGGACCCAAGATCCTCAGAGGACAGTGGCTGCTGGACATGTGAGAATCCGTGGACACATGGGAACTTATGTGTTTTTGAAGCGCTGTCCACTGAGGATGTGATGGATATTTATCTATTCGGAACCATGATAACAGGATTTCTGCTGATTGGCTTGGGTGTTTTCCTGGCTATTGACACAAAGAATGAACGGAGCTGTTCAGAGCCCAGTAAAGCTTTGTCCCCAAATTAAGCAGTTGGGAAGAGAATCTGGCACCACGACATGGACGATTTCTGAAGTAAATCGAAGAGGGGTTACAACATGGAGGTGCTGGGGTCTCTTCACAGAAATGGTTGTGAAGTCTGGCACCAAAATATATATATATATATAAAAAATTGAAGTACTGAGGAGATAAAATTCTTTTCTGCCTCTGAAAGTGACCGGCTTATTTTTTTTTGTCTCAACCTTGACAGGCTGTGTGTAGTCTCTCTCCCTGGGAGTAGACGCTGCTTGAGAATGTGCCTGCTTATCACCCTCCCCCGCTTTTCATAAACATTCTGATGGAGGGGCAAGCGGAACTTTCTGATGGACATGTTGCCGCCTGCTGGGGCATCATGGTACTTAACATCTGACGAGTGCAGGAGAGGATTCTTGACTGTTGTCAAGGTGAACTTTCTATGAACACGTCACCACGATGACCACCGTGGAACCTAACATCTGGAAAATTTGCACTGAGAAAGGATTTTTGACTTTCTATCGGTGCTAATTTAATCACAATGCATCCATTGATCATATGCACATTTTACATACACACCCCAACTCTCTGTCACCTTGCTTTGTTAATGTGTAGGAACCGTCTGCTAAATGTGCAATAAGAGGGTTTTTTTCTACGTATCCATAATTTTGCTCACCTTTTGAGCCCAATTCTGGAAACTGTGCCTTTTTCTCTTTCTTCCTAGTGTACCCCACCCCTCCACCCACTTTTCCCCCCAACTGTGACAGTGGCTGTGCTCACGTTCGCCGCAGCCCACTCCCCCTTGGCGGGAGGAAATAATTTTGTTGTTGATGGAAACATTGACAATGACAATAAAAGCTATTCTGATACTGATTCTGATTCTGAATATCTGGTGTATTTGATGAGAGGATGCAAAGTAAAACTAAAAGCTATAGAAGTCTACTTTGGGCAATCTAAAATATAAAACATGTTCTGGGATGTTTCACACTTTTTTACTACATAGTTCCATACATGTTCTTTCACAATTTGGATGCCTTCAGTTTTAATGTACAATTCTGACAAAAAACTAACTTGTAGGTAGGTGGTGGTGTTGTAACTTTCCTGCTTCTGTATTTCTTTCATCTCCCAGTGAAGGTGTTTTCACATCAGAGGTGTATTTTCTTTGTTTTTATTTGCACATCAGAGCAATGGTCAATGAGCACATTTACATACGCAAACATCTTCAACAGAGAACAACAGAGAAATGTTCAGTGTGACTAATTATCTAATTGGTTCATAAAGCACTGCTCTGTGTGAAAACCCCCTCAAATATTGCGTGCGATTACGAATATAAAACCATCATGTGGAGCTGAACAGGTTGGTTATGACAGATTAGCGCCACAGCCCAGCTCAACAGTCTGTGATTACTGAACTCACCTTGATTTCACCTCGTCACAGGAGGACAGAGCCAAAATTGTACTTTTTTTACTTTGATCACTAGTTCTTCAGTGATCAGCCACCTTCACTGGTTGTATTTCTGCTGTGTCATGTTACTTTACAGTGTTTTGTTACTGTAGAAATGATGACCCCCAGCTGGATGGGTGTCATCTCCTTGCATGGTTGTCAAGGAAACCACACAGATTATTCATTGTACAATTAGTATTTTTCTGAAGCTAAAATACGAACTTTAGCTTAAAAATACAAAAAACCTAAGCCATTGTCTGCTCTTTCAGTACTTCAAGTTGAAATGTGCCGTGCAATTGTAGTCCATTCTGCAGGTGGATCACCTTAATGATTTGTGGTAGTTAGAAGTATTTCTGTGCAGACTGTAAACTTGGCGCCTATGTTTGCAGTTCAGGCACATAGCGATGCCATATTTTTTATATGTACAAACTTTCTCTTTTTGTATTATTTTTATTATTTTATTATTTTCAGCATTGTATATTAATACTTAAGACATCCAAACTGTGAGAGAACATGGACGGAATTATGCAGTAAAGAAAAAAAAGGTTAAACAACCTAGAAAGTGTTTTATATTTTGGATTGTCCAAAGCAGCCACATTTAGCTTAAATGTCAGCTTTCCTGTCTTCTTAATGTGCTTTATATCATCTACTGTACAAATCCTTATTATGGCAAGAAACGAAACGACTGAAAAGGTCAGTCAATCCAAAAGACCTTAAGAACTTGACCTTCATTTGCTAAGGTTATGATGAACTGCCCTTTCTCTTTAACTGTTTTTTTTTACCATAATATTGATTTGTATGGTAGTTGTAGTTGCACTAATAGGGCTATTGACTGTTTACCCGCCCTTCCTCTGCACAAGACAACTGATGGTCTGACGCACATCAAGAACATCAAGAAATTGCACAAATTAACCCACTTGTGAATTGAAAACCATTGAATCTGATGAGACTCTGCAAAGCTCTCATCAAAATTAAATGTGGCTACTGTGGACAATATTAAAATATAAACCATGTTCTGGGTTGTCTACCATTTTTTTCTTAACTATTCTTTCATCGTATGGATGTCTTCAGTCTTAATGTACAATGTTGAAAATAATAAAAACACTGAAAGAGAAGGTGTGCCCAAACAAAGATTGAGCTGATTGTGCAGCCCTGTGTTGAACACAGCAGTCCACTCAGGTTCATCGCACTGCCCTCCCTTCTCGTGCCATATAAGGAGTGGACTTCCTGCTGCACTAATCTGACCTGGATAAGGGCAGGAGGTTGTGTAACTGATACCCGAGAAACACAAAATGAATTGGTTTAAATACACATTTGGAATGAACATGATCTAGTAAAACCCTACCCCTGAACTCACCTGACACTCTTGAAAACGTACTGTGTGTTCTTCACTGCAGGTAAAATTAAATACTCTGAACGGGTGTATGACGCCTGCATGGAGGCCTTTGACTGCCTGCCCCTTGCTGCCCTGCTCAACCAACAGTTCCTGTGCGTACATGGGGGACTCTCGCCAGAAATCAACTGCCTAGATGACATAAGAAAAGTAAGTGGTGACACAGTGTGGAACATGCTGAAGAAAATACAAAGACCAAATGATTGTCCTGTGTGAAGCACACCCGTCCTCCTTGTTGACGTGTTTTGTGCTCAACAGTTAGACAGGTTTAAAGAGCCTCCAGCATTTGGGCCAATGTGCGACCTGATTTGGGCTGACCCTGGTGAGGACTACGGCAGCGAAAAGACAACTGAACACTTCAACCATAACTCTGTCAGAGGCTGCTCGTACTTTTTCAGGTATTCAACAAAACCAAAGCCATTATTCATTTCTGTATCTAAACTCCCCAAAATGAATAAAAAATTATTACAAACTAAACGATAAATTCTATTGAGTTCTGAAGGACTGTTGTTAAAAAAAAAAACCCTCTAAAACAAATGTAGCGATAATGAGAAATGGTAATTAAAAAGGGTAAAAGGAGGTCATGTGACACTGGTGAAAGAAAAAGCTATGTTTTTGCAGGTCAAATAATTTGTAAAGCACTTTTACAAATGGCTCTTAAAACAGGTTAATAGATGTGAACTACTTATTGTAATTATGTTCAGAGAACATGGATTGAGGGAAACATTTTAATAGCACATATTTAAACACTGAATGACAAATACAAAACGCCTCTTTAATAAAGAGGAATACTCCATTGTACTGCTGTCTAAGGCTAGGTTCACATGTTAATATCTAGAAATGTATGTTTAAGATATTTGTGCCAGGGGTTGTGATAAACTGTTTTCCCTCTGCACTGGCTGTAGTTTCCAGTTTGTGGCCCATAAATATCAGGGAACAGGGTTTAGATGCTCTGCATCTTTAAACCTCGGACTCTAAAGGCCAGAGGACATGGCAAGCTGAAAATAAATATGAAAACAATAGCCTAGAGAAGCGATAGGCACATGCTGTCCATGCCTCTGTCTTTAGATATAGAAGAATAAAAGGTTAATGTTGAACTTCAGCTCACTATTTTGAGAGGTGTGTCTTTGTATTTTTTGTCTTTGCAGTTATGCAGCAGTGTGTGACTTTTTGGTAAATAATAACTTACTGTCAGTAATAAGAGCCCATGAAGCACAGGATGCTGGGTAAGCCTGCTTGTGTCTTTTATTCCTCTCCGTCTTTTACTGCATATTATGTCTCCAGTGAGTCAGCTCGTTTGTCTCTTAACAGGTATCGGATGTACAGAAAAAGCCAGACCACAGGATTCCCTTCATTAATCACAATCTTTTCAGCTCCAAATTACTTGGATGTCTACAACAACAAAGGTTTCTCCTTTTTTTTCATAATATTTGGGTTATATGTGTCTGTATGGCCTCAGTCTATTAACTCTTCTTTCCATGTGTAGCTGCTGTATTAAAATATGAAAACAATGTTATGAACATCCGGCAGTTTAACTGCTCCCCCCATCCGTACTGGTTGCCCAACTTTATGGATGTGTTCACATGGTCTTTGCCTTTTGTTGGAGAGAAAGGTATGTTTTTGTTGTTTTTTTTTTTTTTTTTTTTTTTTTTTTAATTTGAATGTAGTTTTTAAAAATAAGTTCCTGATTGTTTTGCTTATCATGAACACCCACTAACAGATGACAGTGTAAAAAATGTTCCTCGAGAATGACCTTGTATGTATCCTACTGCACATTATCTGGAGCCATTTGGAAAGGACATTCATAATATTAAATATATAAATTTTAGAATTATGAACATGAGTTTTATGTTCTGTTTCATGTACACGTGCGTGTAGGTGATGAAAGCAGAGATGTCAGGCATTGTAACATGAATTATGCCTGTGGTATACTTGTGACGCCACTTGCATCTTCTGTCCTCGCAGTGACAGAGATGCTGGTGAATG
The DNA here is from genome assembly GCA_029823295.1 of Pseudamia nigra. Classification (NCBI taxonomy): domain Eukaryota; kingdom Metazoa; phylum Chordata; class Actinopteri; order Kurtiformes; family Apogonidae; genus Pseudamia; species Pseudamia nigra. Next base: position 6,652 of record JAQQAE010006174.1, read on the forward strand.
TTCTGAACATTTGTTCTGATGATGAGCTGATGTCAGAAGGAGATGATCTCTATGAAGGTAAGGCTGTAAAAGTAAGTGCTTGTCTGTGTTTTCAGTCCACATTTTGAATTGAATTAGGTGAAAAATGAATTTGTGCTGAACTGACTTAGAAATGTGTCTGCTCCTCTGAGCTCCATTAGTATTTTTCCCTCAACCTGTTTCATTCTATTTCCATAAATCTTTTCCATCATGTAGTATTAAGTTTTGAACTATGTTACTAATGGAAGCAGAAACAGCAGTAAATAAAGTTGAGTGTTGTATATTCATTCTTATCCTTATCCATTTCTAGGTGGCACTTCAGCAATGCGTAAGGAGGTCATCCGGAATAAGATTCGTGCTGTGGGGAAAATGGCACGAGTCTTCTCCGTCCTCAGGTCGGTGTCACCTGTCATTACTGTTTTTTTTTCTTTTGATGTCCCCCTTATTTTCTACTGAGAACATGTATATGAAGTAGAATGAGGGTCAGAAATCTCTGGAAGATGCCTCAGTGTGACAGAAATGAACGGAGTCACTTGAGAAAAGACAACATTGCCCGGGTAGGATTAATGAGCTGGCAGGAAATGATTCATGATGCGCCTACACCAGACAGCGCATTAAACAATATTCCAGATTAATGCTGCAGCTGCTTGCTTGTGACACTGCTGCTGTGTTTTACAAACAAAAGCATATGGATCATTGACTTATAAGGCAAATTGAAATTTTAAAAAAATCCTCAGCTTTGTATTTTTATAAATTCTTTGTGAGTTTGACTCTTGTGGTTGTGTTAACCCCATCAGCAGTTTGCAGCTCTTTGAAAGTATATATTTATGAAGCTGTGAGTTTCAGTTGTCTCATCTGACTCAGGAGACAAAGATGTAAAACATAATAACCCAAGTATTAAAGTGAGTTGACACAGATATTGATAATGCTAAATGGTCCTTGCAAATATTGTTCCTGCTGCTAAAATGGAGTCTGACCCCCTTTGAGAACAGGGACACATGTTAGCAGTGTGACTGGGGCGGTGAGAGTGGACTCACCATTGCTGTGTCGAACAGGCAGTGAGGGGCAACACCGGTGAAAATAAACACCGGTGAGGGGCAATCACCTGCCCTTCTTACCGAACTGTAATCTTTATGTGGGTTTGTGTTTATCCATCAGGGAGGAAAGTGAGAGTGTGTTGACACTCAAAGGCCTGACCCCAACTGGAACTCTTCCAATGGGAGTGTTATCAGGAGGAAAGCAGACCTTACAGAGTGGTGAGCGCCTTTTAATTCTCTCTGCTAATTACCATTTACTGCAACTCTAAAGGGAGATTGCATCACTGAACTCTAAATGTTTCCTGTGAGCAAACTTTTCTTTTTCTTCAAGTCAAGAGATGGTGTCACATGATCCGGTGCTCGTCCAGTACATGTATTGAATGTGCCCAAAATGCTGCAGTCACCAGTGATGTGGCGATACTGTAAAGAACACAACACATTACTCATCATTACATACAGTACAAGGTTTCTGTGGCTCCTTGAAAGGTTAAAATCCAATAAGTTGAATTTTAAGCCTTAGACCAAGTTAAATATAAATTTGTCTGAATGATGCATAATGAATTTAGGTTGTGTTAGTTTTGTGCATAGAAAAATGTGCACTGATCACAGGGTAAAACAAATCCAATGTAGAATCAAAGTGTGCAGCCTGGTCAGAATTTATCAGAGCATGTGGTGCTGCATCTACTAAAAGTAAAGAGTAAATACGGTACATTTAGAAAAAATGACTTTATTTCATATCCTTTGTACTTTTGTATGAATATATGCAAAATATGTCATAGATATATCAGATGCAAATATGTCACTGGCTGCAACCAATGATTAATCTGTCAGTTATTTACGCAATTGTTACTTTAGCTTATAAAAATAGCCCCAAACTATACCAATCTAAACTCCAGACTTCAACCCGAACATGTGGGAAATAAAAAAAAAGGACTATTTTATTATACTTCTCTATCCATATCGACTTTTTGAAAGATTTTCTTTGCCTAGAGATGATCAGCGATTATGATTGGCACTATACAAATAAAAATTCAATTGAATTGAATAAAAAGTCAAGAAAGCATGAACCTAAAATGCTAATGAATTGCTCAGACCAAACTCGGGTACAAAGATGCAGTTCCCAGTGGAACCACAATGGCACTAATACCAGGAAACGATGGCAACAACAGCTGACAAATGAACATGCTGTATAATGCTAGAATTCTGGTGACCAAATAAAATCTTTTCTCATATCTGATAATGTTTAAAAGATCCAGAAGGAAAACTCCAGTTCAGAAGGCCTGTCAGAACAAACTTAACACAGAGTGTAACTGCAGAAATACTTTTATGTGCTGAGAGCGGGAGCCATTAGATTCCCCCGGTGGTCAGCTGTATTGTCAGCTCCAGAGGTGACGGAGGCTTGTCAGTCTGTTTGAAGGGTCCAGATCAATATCCCTACAGGAAGCCCTGGCCAGACTTTGACGCCCCCCCTTCATGCAGCAGAAGGTTTTGGGGTAGAGCTGCGGGCTGGCTGGTTGTGTAGGTCAGCCTGTCACCTAGAAGTGGTTGCTGACCCTCTGATCTAAAGGTCAGTGCCGGGACTCTCCCGCCACAGGGCATGTTGCGAGCCATACTGGAAGCTTACAGAAGTTGCAGAGCGATCGAAGGAGAAACCACACATTGTGACCTTTTGGAGAATGTCATTGTCCCTGTTGGCTCCTATCACCTCAAACTTCAGATGGCCTGTTTGAGCAAAGAACCAGTTAGCGATTGTGTATTCTTGTCCATCCTTCTTGATTCTTTATTTTTTAGGCATTCCTGCTTTAGATGTTGCTGTATGACTGCTGAGATTTTGGGGTGCCACTTAATGCGATCTCTTTAAGCCTCACTGAAATGAAACCAAACGTACTCCATAAACAAACTTATTTCTGAGCCACAATGGACTTGTTTGTCCCACATTATCACCAAGAATAAAGCGCAACATATTGCAATAGGGAGGAAATATGCTGCGACTCCAATTCACAATCTTCCAACTGCTACATAAATTGAGCTGTCATAATCATGAAATTTGGTCATACAAATAATTGGGATTAAGGGTTCAGTTGTATTTTGTGTTTATTTTGTTTCTCTAATACTATAAGTCTAATAGTAGCACCTGTCTCCACTCTGCTGAGAAAATTAGTAAAACACGCATAATTACAAAAGTTCAATAATAATAATAATAACCTAGGATAATGGCGAGAACAAAGAATTCCAGTTAAACCTGAAATAGTGGCAATGATGGATGTAAGGCATGTTTTATCCTGCTGTTACTTAAATGTATCGAATATTTACAAGAGCTGGTTGCTCTCGTGAAGATTATGCAAACTGATCACTCAAACCACTGACAGTTATGTAATAACTGTGCTAAGCTTCACCTTAACACAATCATAACACTGAGAGAAGTGTATTAATTTAACCCTCCTGTTGTCCTCGGGTTAAAATGACCCGCCACAGGGAGGACACAGAAAACGAGGACAACAGGAGGGTTAAAGATCCACGTACTCTATTCAACCTGCACATTGAACATTTACCTCTGTTTTAATTTTTTAAAATGCATGATTTCTTCAGGATTCTCTCAAGCCACAGTTTTTCCCTTGTTGTTTTTAAGTCTAAAGTACCACTCAAATTTCACACTATAATGTGTAATTTAGGATATTTTTACTTGTGTTAAATCAGTTCCAGACCCTGAACAGTGTGTAAGGGTCCTGACGTAGTGCATGTTCACACTTCCATTAGAAAGGAAAGTATCCGTAATATGCACCACTGATAACGTTTGAGCATTTCTTACCAGTTATTCTTGTGTAGTAAGCGAGCGTCGTACTCTTGTATAAAGCGACGCTGCACAAATGTGTCATCCTGCCCGGTCGGTCACTGATGCACTGCCGGCCTCAGACTCAGTGCTCAGCTAAATCCCCCTCAGCTCTCCACATCTTAAGTCCTCATGACCCTTTAACACCAGCAGTATCTTAAATCTCCAAGAGGCGTCTTCGTTCTAACCCGCACACCCACCAACTAACGGGTTTTACATTCATAATGTCTGTGCCGTGGGCGTGAGCCTATATTCTGCCATGTGTTTCTCATAACGGGACGGAGTATGATGTTTTTTGCTGTCTCTGGCTGCCTTTGACGACTCCATTTCTTTCCCCCCCTCCCTAACTCCTGTTAACATAGCTACCATTGAGGCAGCTAAAGCACAAGGTATGCGCGGTTGTGTGGCTCATGTGTTTGTTTTGTGTGTCATTCACTCTTAAAATCAGCCCCTCCCTTAAAGTGTGTACTGTTTTTCTTGGTTTTCTTGTTTGTAGTGTTCCCCAATGTGTTTCTTTCACAGGTTCTGATATTGGTGTATGTTACTTGTTGGTTGCTCTTGCATCATCAGTGTCTGTAGGTTTTGGGAACGTATTACTTTAACCGCGTTCCAGTCAAGCAGCAAAAGAATTACTGATGAGAAGGTCTATGATAAATACAGTCATTTCCATGTAGTAATTTTACTCGGAGCAGTGAATATCATAATGTAAGGCTTCAAATAGGTAGGAATATTCTGATGCCCACTGGGTTTAGGGCTTGGTTTGTTGACGAGAAGCTCCCGACTGAAGTCACATGTCTTCTGCTGCCGAGTGTGGCTCCCCACACAGAGCAAAGCCTGCTAAGACCTGGCTAAGATAAGACCAGGGACATCCCTCCACAGGATGTTTTCAGGAGCTAATCCTGTTAGACCATTTGGCTGGCGTTACACTGTCTGCCCCTCCCGGTCGATGGTGGCAGTACGTGGTTCAATAGCCTATTACTTCATCTAATACACTAAAGATTTGGCCAAGCTGCCCAGTGGTGGGAGAAGTGTTAAAAAACGTAAGGAAAGCTACCAATACAGAACAGAATGCAAAAAACATTTAAAAGGAAATAAAAATCCTAGGAAAAGTAAGTAGTTGTAGCAACTAAATATTAGCATTCAGTACTGTTGCATGTATGAATGCTCAGTACTGGTTTATTCCCCTTGTAGCCCTTTTCCACTAATAGGGAACTGACAAAGATAACCTGGTTTGGAGCCTGGAACTTTGGTTCCACCCTGAAACCAAAAAACAGCCTGTTTTCCCTTGAACCAGGAAAATGTAGATTGTGCAGTGACTCTTGCCTAAACCTCGTACGTATTAAGTTAAAGAATTGCTGTGCACTGCCACATGCCCTTGTTTACAATATTTTCACTCAAAAGGAGAGGGAAACAGTGTGGTTCACTAGATGGAAGCTGAGTGGCACCATTTCAAGAACCGTGGTTGATTTGGTGGAAAAGGGGCCTCACTGTCATATAATTATGTACGATGTCCTTTGGTTTTCAATAGTGAAACATTAGTGTTGTGGTATCGTGTTACTGGTGTCTCTGCTGGGTTGAATGGTTTTCAATTCAGTTTCATAAAGAGAGAGACCAGATAAATCTGTGGCTTTATCACATAATCCGTGTGAAATTGAGACAGAACAAAAAACCTGTTTTGGTGTATAAATTGTTTTTTTTTTTTTCCCTTAATATATAGGTAAAGTATTGGATGAGTTGAATATTTTTTTGAAATAAAATCATATACAAAGCTTAAAGAGCTAAAGTTTTATTTAGCAGAGATGTTGGCAGCTCATTTAACATTTGAACAGTGAGGCCAACCACACACATTTTAAAGCAACAAAGAGGTGAGAAACACCAGTTTAACATTTTGTTTTATGCCACAGTCTCGTTACGTTGCCCATTATGTGAATCATCACCTGAAAGTAATCGTAGCTAAAGCTGTCAAACACACGTATAGGAGTAAAAAGTTAATTATTTTCTCCGAACTGTAGTGGAGTGTAAATAGAAACTAAAGGAAAATGACAAATATTAAAGTAAAGTAAATTTGTACTGCTGTTAGGCTGGGTCAGAACTCATCAGCAGAACCGCAGCGCGGTGCCGTAATTTGACTGAAGTGCAGTTAATCTAACGCGGCGTGATCACTTCATAGTCACAGATATCTGCTTGTGCAAGAGCACCCTCGATGGTTTGTATGGCTGTAGATTCGCCTGTAATCCTTCACCTCAAAGATGTTCAGCTTGATGACTTCAAAGTGTGTCTCGACAGTCCCTTACAAATATGCTTTTCATTTGCACACGTTCTGCGTCCGGTTCCCTTGGCTGTTTGGGACGTTTCCGTAAGTCTACAATGTGTGCGGTGTTTTCTCGTTGTCCCACTGGTGCTTAAACACCACTAGTCGTCGTTTACCTGTGCATGTGCTGTATTCAGTGGTCGTTTGTACTGTGCTAGGTTCAGAGTGTGTTTCATGGCTCGTCAGTAGATTTACAAGAAAAGAAAAAAAAAAAAAACAATAAAGAAATGGTTAACAGTAGCATCAGGAGTGGTATGATTAGACAAACGTTACACAATTTTCTTTCCCCCTTTCAGCCATTCAAGGCTTCTCTCCCACGAGGAAGATTCGTAACTTCGAGGAGGCCCGCGGCTTGGACAGGATAAACGAGAGGATGCCACCCCGCAAAGACGGCACCATTAACACCAACGCCACTAACAAGAACGGCACCGATGGGTAGACGACAAACACCGCTGCCTCGCTTCTTCACACCTTCCGTAACCCCCGCCACCTCCCTCCGTTTCACTCTTTCTCTCTCTCCCCCCGTCGCTCTCTGTTGGTGCGTCTCCTCTGCAACCGCTCGTCCGTCTTCTCCTCGCCCACAGCCTGGGCAGGGAAACCAAGCGGAAACACCTGTAGGTACAACGGAGGCTGGAAAAATCACTTTCAGCTGCTGAAAAAGACAAACTTTATCATCTGATTATGGGGGGGAAGAGTCTAATCTTATTTATTAAATGAATTATATTAGATATATCGTGTAATAGCAACAAACATTGTATGATGACTTTTGCAGTTGTGCAGCAAATGTATACCGTACATTGAAGTTAACTTATACTTGTCAAAGTTATATAAAAAAGAGAATTTTATAAATTTATGATACAGATAGATGAAGCCCTTGTTATACAGGAGTTTTAGTCACCGTTTTTTTTTATTGTTCTCCATGTGTTTGGTAAAGGAAAAATGGACAAATACTTTAGCCTCAGCAGCCTAATTTGGATCCTCATAGGTTATTTTGGGCACATGAGGTTTTACATGCAGTGCAGTGTTCACTTATGTGTATCAGTTAAATTCTGGATGTACGGAAAAGTGATTAAAAATCAAGAAGGGAAATGAATTCTACCAAAAGTCACTGAAAGTTGTTTTGAACTAAAAGTGTATAGTTGATGAAGGTTTCTGGTCTGGTTTTTAAAATGTCTTCACTCCTTCCCCAAGGATGCTGAATGGATTTTTGTTCAGTATTTTAGGATTTATCGAGGTTTTCTTCCTGTCTTATCGGTTGTGAATGAAACGGATAAAGTGAAGGATTAAAGCTTTGTATGCATTTCTAGTTGCAGTCGCTGGCTGTCCTCTACTGATAAGACTTGTGTTCACTTGATGGCAGCTAGGATGTTCTCGCTCTGCTAAACCAAAAATGGAAAAAAAAGAGAAAAAAAAAAGGAAAAGGGATATACAGCACCTCCTGTTTTGTCACCGAACCGGACTCTTCAGTACTCCCACATCCCCGTTGGAAGCTTTTCTCTTCACGCTCTGAAGTACAAACCAACGTCTCTTTGGCTGTGAGCACTACTCACTGGGATTATGACACAAGAAACCACCAAGCCAGTTATTTTTTGGGACAAAAGGACATATCTGCTCACAAAGCAGAGGAACTGCTGGCAGAACAGACTTGAATGATCATTATTACTTAGGAAATTTCAGTATATTTAACAGAATTATGGCAGTTTGATTTGATGTTCTTTTTTTTTGTCTTTGTCAAATACTAAAAAATGGGAGGTGTTTTTTGGGGCTTTCCTTTGTCACTCTGACTAACGACGTATCAGTGTCTCCATCTGTTGATTATACAAGACGCAGATGTTTTTGGGATTGTCATATCAAATAAGGAAAACGTGATATTCACAGCACTTTGACTGATGCTGTGCCCACATACAATGGACTGAGTCATTCCTCTCGGCAGGGATGACACTAAAAAAGCTGCCGCCGCCATGCTAACAGCTGTCTATCAATGTCTAACAGTACTGTAATCATCTCAACCATGGCTGACTCATATATACAGGGTGTTATTTTTAGCTCGTGGTCATACCAGGATGGGGGACCATTAACACTTGCAGAGATTGCCGCCGTGTATGTCTTTTTTTTCTTTCTGCTCACAAGTGTTAAACATGTCACCTCTCTTGTGGTTTCAGCACCTCTGCTCCTCTTCAGACGCTCCCAGCCCTTTAAAGACTTGCTTTTTCTAGGACATAAAACTTAACTGGTGCTTCGACACACCTGACTGTAATTCTCTTATACTCTATCAGTCAAGAAAGGAAAAATATATGCTTTAAGTCTTGATATTTTCTTGTGAATTCACTCCTTTCTTTTAGGCATTTGCACACATGTGCCATGCCACCTCGGCCACACAAGTCAAGATCCGTTTGTGTGCACAGTGAAGCCAGGAGATTAAACATCACTCACATTAACCTTGACATCCTTAAAATGTACACATTATGTTCAGTAAACTTCTGGGTAAGCTTAAGTATTTTGGTTTACATTCATGACTGTGATGTTAAAAATTGTTTTAAAGGTAAGGCTTTATTGGGTGAGCCATACAGCATACTGACCTCCTGTTAGGTCCTATACATATCGCAGAATGTAAAAATAATGTTCCTCAAGAATCTTATTATAAATGTAAAAGGGGTGGAAAACTGTTCCGTACTTGTCATGCGAGGCCATGGAATCTTTTACGTAGATGTATCACTTGAAAGAAAAGAATAAAATTCAAATACAGTGTTTTATTTGACTTGTCTTTTCAGTGATTACTCCCAGTCATCTGATTCTTAAGCTTTCCATTAAGCCATAAAATTGCACGCAACTGCCCCCAAGTGGCCAAACAAAAAATAACATCAAATCCACGACGTAAGAACAGTTAAGACTGAATCAGTATTTATGTAGAACATGTTAAAAACATTTCAGGTTTGAATAATGTTTATGTACACGTGCAGTACAGAGAAATTGGGCCTCCCTGGTTAACCCTAAGTTTTTAACTTTTATTTTAAGTGATTTTCAGGCACATGGATTGTAATATTTCATTTAACACCAAATGGACTAGATACTGGCTGATATGACTCATCAGTTCAGTCAATTTCTTCTTGGCCATTGAAAAATGTGATTGTCACGACCTAATGTGCTGAGAGTAGAAATATGGAATCAAGACTTACTGTGCAAAGTCTTAGACACTGTGGTTTTGTTATTTTAACAGATCAGAAAGACCAGAAGCATGTGTCTGTCAATCAAGATAGAACCACAGTACACAAATGTTTCATTTTTCTCTTCAATGAAGTCTTAGGATTTCTTCTTCCCTTTGTACTTAAAATGCTTTGAACTATTTGGAACAGAAAATATGAAATCTAGTGACTCGCCACAGGAATGGACGTTGCACTAAAATGTGGAATTTTAGCTGCTGATGCCATTTAATTCTGATTTTTATGTGTTTATTCTGTGCACATATTTCCTGTATTTTTAATTGGAATCATACAAAACCACAAACCAAGGTTGAATGTGGGCAAATTATACCCCTCAACTTGAAGCTCCAAAAGGTTTAGAACACCCCCATTTTTCCAAGTGTTTTGTTGAAATTCAAGCAGTTCTGAAAAATAACATACAATAATTAACAACTGCATTAATTAAGTCCATCTTGGATTTTTTCCCTTAATATGAAGTGTTTAACATCATGTGTTTTTGCATTTGTCTAATTCTGAATCGTGTTATTATCTGTATAATAAATGAGCTCTTATAACGCAATACAATAGGCTGCAATAAATTCATGGATTTCGAAGTTGTTGTATACTTAAACAGCTTTTTATGCATAGACATAATTAAGATAGACGCCGTAAGAAACGCGGCCGCCATCTTGGACCGGTCACCGGCTCCACTCAGGGCTGTTTGGCGGCACATTTAATCCATCCTAACTGTTAATTGTTGGCTCCATCGATCTCGAAAGATCATGGGGGGGTTTTGTGCCGTGGGTCTCCGGTCTCCCCGTTTTGAGCTGCCGCAGAAAGCGGCACTGGAGTGACCTCTCCAGGGCACAAGCCAGGGCATAGTTATGGA
>JAQQAE010006175.1:0-16915 GCA_029823295.1 Pseudamia nigra
CTTAAAATCCTCCACCTTCTTTATCTCTGCTCCCTGTAACCTCACCGTTCCTCTTGGGTCCTTCTCATTCACACACACATGTATTCTGTCTTACTGAAGCTAACCTTCATTCCTCTCCTTTCCTTTGTTTGAGTTTGCACCATATTCTAAACAATTTTAACTTATTTTTACCACTAAAACTGCCCGGGGCTGATCTTTTTTGAGTGTTACCAACCAAAAACTGAGTAATGTTGACAATGTTAGGTTCAAACCCTGGCAAACATTTTCACTGACCAACCGGGATTCAATGCGAACCCCACCAAGTATCACTACTGTCAAAACACGGCACAAGTCAAACAATCGGTTCCCCAAAACTGGCCAAAATTCCCGGCACTTCACTGACACTATAATTGTTTCAAGCTCTTTCAGGAAAATGGCCTTTCAGATACTGGTATGAGCTTTCACATCTCCCCTACAGGGTATTTCAGGCTTGATGGCAGGATATAGGGGCCACTGTCAACACGCAATTAACAACTGTGGCCCAACGGACCCCCAAAAGCTAAAAGGCCTCTTTTCAACAGATGCTGCTTTGTACAGATGACAACAAAAAGAAAGAAGATGACATATATAAAGACAGGCAGCGGGGACAGAAATGAGGGTGAAAGATATTGTGCTTGTGATAAAGGGAGAAAGAGTGCAGACTCAAAGAAAGATAGAAAAACAGAGAGCAAGAAAACATATTCATTAGTTTTCCTGACCATGTCAAACAAGGCCTACTAGAAAAGCCCTTTCACCGAGCCCATGTAAACACTACCCACCTCCCCCTTCCACTTAAGACACACTCATTTGACAAAACGGCTCCCTTTTCCCCCTTTCCTTCGCTCCCTTCTCCCCTAAGTAGCAGTTCATCTTCCTGGTGTTTGACAGTGCCGTCTGCACAGCTGGAGAAACATGGAGGGTGAAAGGTTCTCCACTGTCATTTTCTCCCTCTCATACATTTTTGCCTCTCTCTCTGTACTTCCATGTACTTTCAGTGCCTGGTCTTATCTCAATTTCTTCCTGTCACTACCGAGACGAGACGAGCCATCCCACATGTGCAGGAATGTCTTAATGAACCGCACTTGTGATGTCGAGCCTGGATGCTGGGAAGCTGGGGATGACAGTCTCGCTGTTTTGGCTAAATTTATCTTAACACAGAACCATGTTATGTCTTCCAGTTTGGTGACAAAGCTCTTTTTCTTATCCTAATTGCTATGTTTGACTATGATAAATTGACACTGTTTTGAGTTAGGGGGACGACTCGAATTCCAGCTACCATTTTCATTTTATAAACTATGGCTGAGTCTCATGAATGCCAAAGTGACAAAAAAAGCTTTTAAGATGAATGGATTCTGAAAGTACAACAGAAGTAGCAGCAGTACAGGATAAAGGAAGGGCACAAAAGAGAAATCTGTTTTTCTGTCCTGCTTGAGCTGTATTCAGCTGCTCAGTCCTCCAACACAAAGACATCATCAGCAACTTTTTAACCATTCCTTCAGTATGTCACACTGATGAATGATGCAGTAATGAGCCAGTGCCAGTCTTTGGCTATACAGCTGTCATCTGCCAGCTTCAAGCTGCAATCAGCGATGTGTGTGTGTGAGAGAGACTCTTTTCCATGGATGAGTGACAAGTACACAAGGATTCCGGATCTCTGAGTTCATTCCAGAAGGCCCTCAGCGTTCCCTCCGGAATACAAGGATATGATGAAAAGGTCCTTTAAGGAGGTGTGAGAGAGAAGGACAGAGAGCAAAGCAGAGATAAAGGGAGACCAGCTGGTCTCTTCATCAAACACTCCTTTGCTCCTTCTCATGGCCATCTGCAGGCTCCTACTCATCACAAAACAGCCCACATTAATTCACCGGCACTGGGCATCCGGCTGGATCAAGGAGCCATGGCTGCGTATGTACTTAAAAAACGGATGGTTCAAATCTGCCTTGTAAAACTTTTTTCCTGCTGGAAACACATGGCACAGACAAAAGATACTCATACCCTTTATACTAAAAAGCACACATTTCAGGATCAAGAGATCAAGCTGAAAAATTTGGGATACCAGGCAAAAAAAAACACAAACATGAGCGGGACTACATTTCAGCCTGAATTTTAAGGCCCCAACTGTGAAAACACATTGTTATCGCGTTTTGAAATAAAACATGTGTGATGTAAAGTAAACCCTGTAGAGATATGAATTTGTTCAGTCTTGCTAGTCATAGATGTAAGATGGAAGATGGACTTGAGAAAAAAACAAGACACTTGCATTTTCCTCACTTGTGACATCAAAAGTGAGAAAAAAAATCATATTCAAACTAAAATTTTCTGTGCCCACATGAACTGACAGTTTTTACATAAAATAGATAAAAAAAAGTACATTTTAAGTGTTTAAACTAGCCTATTGTGTCAAAATCTGATCCAAGGTCAACTTGAGATTGAAGTGCAGAGCCCGTCAGAGTGTTTTATGCTGAAAAGAGCGTTAAGTCACTTGACTGTGAAATCACAAGTGTATGATACACTTTATTTTGTCAACACCTATACAAAAGTGTTCAACAGACATACTGTAATGGTAGATGTAAATCTAATTGTTAAGATATGGGACCTTTAAAGGGGCTTCATAATTATGTTTTTATGATTAAATGTACATTTGATAAACTTGGCAATGCATTTAAGTAGTCAAACCAGACATTTCTAAAATGTGCTGACTATTCAATATGTAAGAATATTGTAAAACAAGCCAAATAAACAATGTTCAATCAAAATTTCAATTAGTATGAAATTGATAAAATTAATAATGTCAACAAACCCACAAACCTGTCTGCTGATTAAAAGGAATTTACATTCAAAGTTCAAAATCCTTCAAACTGAATTTATTCAAAGATGGATGCATCCTCCCATATCTCTTTTCAAATAATTCTTATTGAAGATGAATGAACTGATCTCCTACAGATCCCTGAAAGCAGCTGCTCTTTACAACCATCAGACAAATGTGTCACCGTGGAATGCTTTACCACATGTAAGAGCAGACTAACAGCACACGCTCTGCCTGACACAGAATAGGCGAATCACTGTGGTCATGCACAACTTGCAACACAAAATGTATTGCTATAATACAGAAAGTCTTGAAAATGGTTTACTCTGTCAACAAAGGCAACCTTTGAGAATAAGAAATAGGAGTGCATTTTTTTAAACTCACATTTTTAATCTATAACTTAAATCTCTCTGTCACTGAACACAGAGAGAATACCTACACAATGCTGCTCAGCCATCATAGAATAATAAACTGCATTGAGTTACAATATACACACTTGCACAAATTTGGCAGCTATTTTTAACACATTGGATATGCTATTCCTGTGATATAGTCATGTGAATCATTGTTCCATCATGGTGGTATGCAAAAATCATGCCTATAAACTGATAAACAATAGCCACACACCAGCCAAGTCGATACTTGGCCATGACAAATATAACAGCCCAAGTTTAGAATTAGCGGAATGTGTTGCTTGTACCCACACTGTGCTGAACAGAGCCATTAAAAACACATAAAGATACATTATAATACAGAGACTGGAGCGCACAAACTCAAGGTGTTTGGGCAAAAAAAAAAAAAAAAAAAAAAATTACATCAGCTTTGGAAAACACCCACATTTTTGGGAGATGAAATATATAGTACATGTGTTCTTAGATACGGTGGATTTAGAGATCAAACCATATGATGTCAAATTTTATGAACAGGTCGTATGGAACAACGGAGAAATTTGAAACCTTAAAACAATACCTCTGTGAAGTGTCTGAAAGCATTTTTATCCTCCTTTTCCTCTGATTTCTGCCCTACTTTAGCATCATCAAATACCCTTACACTGGATGTTTGCTTTAAAATCAGAGCTATAGGTCAATACAAACTTCTCTCTATTCTTAAATAAGCACTGTGATACTTAACAGCTGCTCATCTCCTCACCATGACACACACTTCTTTTCTTCCTGTGAGAGGAATTGCTCCACTTAAAACATACACCGTTTTAAATAAATAGATGCTCCAACTAACACACACAGTTTAAATATGCAGCAAATTGCAGAGAACAGAAAGAATTTAATGTAACTGGTGTCGGAGGTGAAATGCAAAAATTAGGAAGACTGTGTAAAAAAAAAAGTGGTAGATATAATCCGCTTGTCAATATGATCTGGATTTCATTGATGGGAGTTCAGGAAAGTGAGAAAATATGCTTTAGGAATTTACTTACAGTAGCTAGGCTTGTAATGGAATTATATGGAATTTCAAAAAAGTAAGTGCGGCATTTTGATAACCTTATTGGCTCAATGAGTTAAAAAAAAAAGCTGGTAGAGACGTAAACAGTGAATACGACGTGTTCAGATTAAGATAAAGAGTCAGGGGTGAATGTTTCAACACAAAATATAGAATAACACAAGCTAATCTATATGTATTGCAGTGCATCTTGACACTACTGAATTCAGCTGTGTCATGGAAGCTTTTTTTCCTCAAACTATTTTACCCCATCTAAAAAAAGACTGGTCCAGGTGCAGCCAACTGCTCTTTTAGAGTGGACAAAGGGGACATTTTCAACAATCTAATATAGATAACATACTTGATGACTGATCTGGCTTGAGGTGCTTTTGAAGAAATGCTAAGTTTTATTGGAAACAATCATTTTAAAGTAGCCCGGTCTCTTCTCCACTTGTAGCCAACTATAGTTTTGTACTAATAATCAAGTAAACAGTGGTGGCACATCAATAGAGATTGCTAGGGTGCTGTTTCACCTGTCTCATATGAAAAAGAAGAAAAGATTCACATAAAACAATTTTACCGTGAAAATTTACATAAACTAGATACATATTATACAGTCTGAGTACTGTGTATAATATGCATTCAATTGAAGTTAAAAAATACTCTTTGTTTATAGTGAGTGAATGGTTACGTGATGTTTTCCTGTTCTTCTGGGGTGCAAAAACCTTTACCGTGGACTCCTGTTATAAATAATGCATGTGCAGTAACCCTCCCTCCAAAACAAGAACGAGGAGAATGCCAGGGCACAAAAAATTGCGGCCACCCTCGTATTTTGGGTTGCTGGCCAACAGCTCTAGATCCTGGAAACAGAAATTCACCATGGCATGTGGTTTTGGAGGAGTGACTGTTGCATGGACAAATCCAATTTGGTTCTGTTCCTAAAAACTGCACAATTCCATAAAAGGACGCCACAGGAAAAGCTTCACCCAACTATACGTCCATATCAAATAATGCACCCTTCTTCAAAAAGCTGCACTACTTGTGATGAGGCAATCTTTTTTCTTTTGTTTTTCCTCCAAGGCTAAATTCAATCAGGTATAATGGAGGGTAAAAAGTGTATCTTTATTTTAATTTAATCTAATCTTTTAAAATAGTGGGGTGATATATGGGAGTGGTGTTTTAGCATATCCTACTGGTGATAAGTGGTTATAGCACATCTGAAAACTGATTGCATATTGCACCCCGCCACTGTTTCTATGAACTGTATATTCTACAGCCTATTTTCAACAAGGTGTCCCTGCTCCTCAACAGCCATCTACTGCACTGCCATTGCTGTAAATGTAGACTGCTTATTCTGTTGGGAAGGGTTCATTTTCATTCACCTATTCTCTGTGCCTGCTTCTGCCATGGGACTCACAGGCTTTAAATCAACGTCTGTATGAAGCTTGTGCAGATTTGTTCTGGTGCATCACAGGAGCTGAAACCACACAACCAAACACAAGATGTTTGCTCCCGATGCTTTAAAAAGCTTAAACCTTGATGTGACTATCTCGACTGGATTCATGTCATGGAAGTAGTAGTGTTCTCTACAACGGCAATGAAACACCAAATTAAAAAAAACAGCATAAAGTCTCCACAGACATACCCACACGTTAATCATACTATACACTCAAACCATCACACCTAAATGCCTATAAGCTTTTACACATGAGGGTTTTTTGGTCATTTGAATTCCCATATCAATACACAGTATTTTGTAGGGTGCTAGAAGTGTATTGTTTGTTTTAAGCCTCCTTAAGATGTAAAGACCATGAACCAGTAGTAGGGAGTAGCAGCCAGGAGTAACAGCACCAAACAGAATATGCTCAGTCGTATGCATAGCTTTTTACGTGGACACTGTACGTAGAGTATCCATAGCAGATAATGAAATCCTCCAGCACACATAATTAAGTACAAATAGGGTTTATATGAATACTTTAGGTGTTGACCAGCAGGTGCAAATTGATTCTGAATTGCTATTGAACAAATGTAAATTGCAAATGTGTACTGTATATGGTATGAAAATATTGCAGGTGAGTATTGGACTTGTTTATTTTTCTGTCACTTTTTTAAACTTCTACTTTACCCTGAACCTAATTTTAAAACTAACCCAAGGGTGACATCACTGGAAGCATCTTGAGAGCAACTCCAACACAAGAATAAAACCTAACATTTTTAAAACATGGAAACAGCAACAGTTCTTTATATTTTTAATTCAACAAAAATAGGTGCATGCAAAACAACAGCTCCATCGAGGAGGTGCAGACGTTTCTATGCAGGTGGCTAACGAGAGAATCTAGAAGGAGCTGGATGGAGTGACTTGAAATGAGAAAGTGTATCTGGAAGCCTGAGCGCTGATGGCTACTCCTGGGTATCAGCGGACATTTAACTCTTTCCCCGCCAGCATTTTTTACAATTTTTTTAGTCACCTTTCAAGACCCATGCAAAATGTTCCTTTAGGAGTAGAGAGACAGTGAATATCTAAAAATAAAGAACATACAGATGTGGACAAAATTGTTGGTACCCTCTGTAAATGACAGAAAAACCCACAATGGTCACAGAAATAACTTGAATCTGACAAAGTAATGATAAATAAAAATTTTATGAAAATTCACCAATGAAAATCAGACAATGCTTTTGAATTGTAGTTCAACAGAATTATTTTAAAAAACAACTTCACGAAACATGCCTGGACCTCACTTGGAACAAACAAGGATATTTTGAAAGTAACATCATTGCGTCCTGTATGCAGACAATGAGCTAGCTAATTAGCTAAAAACGCTAAGTCTGTACTTTGCTTGTATGTTGTGCTTGCTGTCTCTTAAGTACAGTGAAATCCCTGGTTACGAGTGCTTTGGCAGACAACTTTTTCAGGTTACGAGGATGACATTGGGCACAATTTTGTACCGGCTCACGAGCAAAAACTCGGGTTGAGAGTAAAATAGTTCACGACAGCGAGAGGAGAGGAGAGCGTGCGCTAGTCACTGACGTGAAACTTTGTGCCTTTTTTCACCTGAAATTGTGCTTCATTTTGTGTTTTTTCATCATGGGGCCTAAGAAGGATGCTAGTGATAAGAAGAAAACCCATAATATGATGTTGATGCAGGTGAAACATGAGATCATAGAAAATCATTCTCGTGGTGTTCGAGTGACTAATTTGGCTAAGGAGTACAGTCGGAGTATGTCCACCATCTGCACGATACTGAGGAAGAGAGAAGCTATGAAGTCTGTGAATCCTCCTAAGGGAATAACATTGATTTCTAAGCAGCGGCGTCCTCTCCATGACGACGTAGAGATGCTATTGCTCCTTTGGATCAATGAGAAGGAAATCTATCAGGGCCTGAAATGAGAAAAGTCCGAGGGTGGCTTTTAGCACGCGTACAGTACATCGAGTCTCTCCTTCTCTCCCTCCTCCTCCACTATCAAGCCTCCTTCGCCTGCAGCCGTCTGTCTCCAAGGTAACGTGTCATTATATATAACTTTTAGAACTAATTTCATGTATTCCTTTTCAGATAATTAACATAACTTCTTTTCAAATAATAATAATGAATAAACATTCTTTTCCAGATACCTTATGTGCACGTACTGGTGTGTCTATATGGGAGTTTTCTTGGGTCCTGGAACGGATTAATTGGTTTTGCATGTATTCTTATGGCAAAACCGGTCCCAGCTCACAAGTTTTTCATTTTACGAGCTTGATCCCATAACGGATTAATCTCATAACCCGGGATTCCACTGTATTCGCTGCCGAAAACAAAATTTAAAGTCAGCATGTCAACAACATCTGACGAACTGAGCTAGTGTTATTACTGCACAACAACCAAGTAGTCGAGTAGAGGCGAGGAGTGCTCAAACTATGTAATGGAAAAGCAGCATATGTTTCTACAGTTGCTCAACACACTGTTAAGGTGGCATTCGCATTAACAACTTACATTACCATCAACTGCTGTGATGAGGTACAGTACTTCTGTGTTTTAGCGGTAATCCTATGTGTCATTAAATACTAAACAGTGAACATTTAACCTCAAAAAAGCAGTCTCCACCCATGTCTCCATAATTTTTGTCCCCACATTAACATGCAAGCCCATGGATCAGGATTAATTCAGATAAAAGTCCCTACCAGGATAGAACAAGGAACACATGTACACACACAAACTGGAAGACACCACAATTCCACTTTAAAGATACATGTAGAGGGCACTCAAAACAGGATTTGTCAATAACACATACACATAAACCACATAATATGAGGAAATCCATCAACATTTTCCCACATAAATATCCCAGAACATTGCCCTGCAGATATACTGTATAACTTTCACTGTCCTTGACTCCTTTGGATAGATGATAATTTGACAAAAATTGAATGTGAGACATATGTGTATAAAGGTGAACAAATCTGTGTGCTTGCAAAGTATTGCCTGTATTACAGTGAGAGAGTGTGTAGATTTTCATGTCAAGAGGGGGTTGATGGTGTTAACATTACAGCTGCCATGTGTTTATTTCCCAGAGTTCTGGTCTGTGGCGTCTCAGTCATCTCCACAGGCTTAAACAGTCACTTTCCATCCATTTGCAGCATGCACACAGGTGTGTACGTGGACACACTCCGTGAATGTGTATAAGCCATATGAAGATATTAATGTATTCCCTCTTAATGTATGGATAATGTAGACATTAGTGTGTATCTGTGTGACATTAATGCCGTAAACACATACCAGTGATCCGCACATGTAATCTGTGTGTGCCTCTCTGCTTTGTGCGTGTGTTTGTGTAAGTGTACATGTGTTTACAGTTATATGCGTCCCACTGTCTCCTCTGTGTGATTAGCTTCCCATTAACTAAGTCACATATCACCCATCACTGGCTCCAGGCCTCCTCTGTACTATCTCACTAGACAAACATGCTGTCGGCTATACCCAATCACACACACACACACACACACACCCACACACACACACACACACACACACACACGTTCAACATCATCCACTCCCATCTGGATACACATTAGGTACCTATCACAGCGTATGATAATTATCTGTATTGCAAAGCCATTTGGTTAAAAGTGTGCCTTAAATTACGCCCGGTGGATTTATCCTTTTTTTTCCACTGCCACATCTAAATTAGATGATTTCTTTCTCTTGCTGCTTCTTTGCCTTGGATCCACATACAATCACATTTATTGGACATTTCAACAAGATTAATTTAGACTATTTAAAGACCTAAGATCACAGTTACAACCTGTTGCACAGAGGTCAGTCTTGATAATGCTCTTGAATACAGAATACATAAAACTGAATACAGAAACGGCTGCCAGGTAATTGCTACAGCCTTTTTTCACTGGCCTTATAGTAACTTACCTCAGGACTATGACACCTCATTTAAAACCCCTTTTTGACAAGTTAATTTGATTCTTGCATGTCCGTAGAAGGTGTTTTTTAAATTTCAGCTCAATATACATTCCTTCATTCTTCCATGTAGGTAAATTCTTGGTTTTCAGTCCTCAAACGTGTTGTTGAAGTGTATTCTTGCACCCACTAAAAATTCAAAATTCCTTATTTGCCGCAGACCTCAACCATGTTCTAAAGGTAACTATTTTTTCAGTAATAGTAAGACATTATTAATTCAAATGTAGAATTTTAGTCATTAAATAGACACCTAACAATACCACCTTTAAGTGCAGGAAAACATTTTTCCTCTTCTGTAATAAAGTAGCTCAAGGGATCATGAGGTGATCTATTTATAATGCAGAGAACATGCAGATGGACGTGTAAAGCAATCTTCAAATAAAACAAAAATTCAATATTTGGTTATATAATGATAGTTTTTGTCACGAATACACACTTGCAGTAAAATCTATAGTGTTTGTTTTTCTGTCTTGGCTATTCCGAGCATGGATCCGCCCTCTTCTCCTCCTCTCACATCACTATGTCTCCTCTCTTATCATTTTAACTGAAAAACTTTCATCTGATGCCTCTCTTTTATTCTGAACCCCAAATCAGTGACCATCTCCTTGTCACACTTCCTTGTCTACTCTTCTCCATCCAAAAAAAAAAAAAGTTCCAGGGTCTAAGAGGGTTGGTATTATGTGGGTAGCGCAAGTGCATGGAAAATCCTAAGCCTTTATAGTCCCAGCACACTGTGGCTCTATCAGCCAGCTTTGCCCTGCTCTGCTCCACTTCACCTGTTATCTGTCCATCACTGTATTGTGCTGTACTGTACTGAAAGCTCTCAGATCACTCAATTGGCGTATCAGAACCCACTCACAACACTTCAATGCTTGAAGATAAAACTTTCAGTCAACTAGAGCACATTAAAGCTTTAATTCTCCAGAAGCCAATATGAAGCCTATGCGCCTGTAAGATTGGATGTAAACTTTAGCATGTGCACAATAGAATAGCTACAGAAAGTGACCCCGACAATAGACTGTTTCCAAAAACTTTGAAGCAGACTTAAGAGGGTCAAATGGTGGTGCTGCAGACTACATGTGTGAAACTAATTGACACGGTAGAAAAAGTAAAGCATTCTGTTCCTGAATTCCTTAACTTTCATTTGTCTATTTTTTTTCCACAAATGAGACAAAATGATCAACATCCTTGGGAATAATGTTGTTGCCTCATTAGTCCAAGCTTGAACTACTGTACCAGTCATGTTTTTACACTTAAACAAAATGTCTGAGAAGATCCACATGTATTGTTTAACAAAAGATGCCAAAAACAACCTTTAGTGAGCGAAAAATGTTGATGTTCATTTCAGGATATTTATTCAAATTCTGCAGATTCCACAAACCTGTTGTAATGAGAGCCATGCATTAAATCCAGTGCATAGCAAATGTATTCAACCACTTGCCCTATTTGCCTCAAAGACCACCTAGCATCATCAGGTGCTTTAACGCAGGCTCTTTCCTTTTCAGGGAGATCTCGATGTCTTCCCATTCTGAATTTCAGACTCAACACACTGGATTTCTCTGACATTCAACACTAAAACTGATACTTTATATTCAGGAATGCAGGGAAATAACTCTAATATGGCATTGTAATAAAAAGAAATAATAATGTGCACTAAAATTAATTAGCATTAAAAATACAATTTTGATTAAAGAGCTTGTGCATACTGGTGTATTAACCATTATGGAAACATAACAGTCATTTTGATAATTACCAATATTGTTAATTTCGGGCAGCTAAACATCGGGTAGTGGTCTAAAAAACATTGTCTGTATAGTAATTTAGACATATTTGAATAACACTGTAGAAAAGATGGAACATGGACTTTCTGAAATACTATGATGTATACTCCCAAAATTCTCTCTCTCTCTAACACACACACATACACACACACAGCTTCCCCTACTCCAGCTGTGTTTTAAGAAGTCAGGGACAGATCGGTAATCTGACTGGGACAGAAGTTACTGGATCTGTATCCATTACAGGATGTAATACCCCACAGTCCCAAACTCTCCTCCTTCTCTTTAAATTCACCTTTCAAAGGTCATTTTCAGCATATTTTTTTTAAACACACAACTTATGTACATAACAGATGTATTCCATTGGATCATATTCTTGTTATTTTCTTGCACCCTTATACTCCATCTCCACCTCGTGGCACCTGATTGGTCTTTAAACCTCTTTTGAAACTCTCTGGGCCTGGATCACTGTGACCACAGATGTAATGAAGAATAGGTTTCAATAGCAATGAAAATAAAATGACACCTGCAATTTGTTTTGAGCTACCGGTGGCAACACCTCAGCTCTCTGTGTCAGCTTCACAGCCAGCAGATCAGTAGTTCTAATGAGGTATCAGTTTCCAGCAAGGGAACTCAACACATCCTGTCAGGAAGCTCTAAGGCAGAGAAGCACAAAGGCCTACAAGCAGTTTCGTAGAGTGAATCAGCTTTCACACCTTCTGTCTCAGTTGCTTATTCAGAACTCTTACTCATCATGATAATTTTGTTACTGGCCTCCTCAAGAAAATAAGAATGTTCACTGTTTATTTTCTACATTTTCTCCTATTTATGCTTCCAGACCAAATGTTTTTAAAGTGATGAGAAATGTCTGAATAATTAAAGGTTATAACATGCAAATAGAGCATGAAGTGTGTCCAATTGTCTGCACTGCCTGTACAAAACCTTACATATTCAAACTAAAGCCTGATGCTCTAAGTTGAACTGTACGTCTGCTTAGACTCTGGGAAAACAGTCTGAACTCAAGCTGTCCTTGTGTGAAGAAAACATCAACTCAGTGAAACCTGAAATCATCGAGCAGGTGTTCACTGACACCAAGACAGAGGGAGAGAAAGAAAAGGATACAGGACACAGTGCTTGCCAAAAACTTTATGAAAACTAAAAACAAATCACTTTGAACTGCAAGTTGGAAAGTGGTACAAAACAGTCTCACTGCTTTGAGAGCAGTGTCAAACAACATGTGTGGAGTGATTATATTGACTAAATACCGTGGAGGTGTTTTGGATGGCTAAAACAAAATGCTGAAATTCTGGAAAGAGCAACAGAGTCTCATTAGCGGGCAGTGACAAAAGCAAAGCAACTGGCAGAGCTCTGACTCTGAAAACTGATACAGCAGTGCTTATTTCCACCAAGGACAATGAAATGTAAGCTATCACGCTCACTCCTCACTTCCCAGAACTCACATGGATGGCTGTAGCCTGGCGTAGGTGGAAGGTCACAGAATCGCTGTGTGTATGTGATTTACTAAGCACACATAAGTGTGTGCATTTCCTACACTCTCATTTCTCCTTGAAGTATAATGAACACAGCAGCCTGTATTTGTTTGCTGCAGAGACAATGGCCTTGACATGCTGTGGGGCAAATGGCGACTTTTATGCAGACACAACACTATAGGTGTCTAGTACCTGTCTAAGACCCGTAATGATTCCAGTTCACCTGTGGCTACAGAGCCAAGACACACTAGTAGATCAAGGCTAGACATCCACTCAATCTCCAAAGCATCAATGTACTGTTAAAAATGAGAATGAGAATGAAAAGGAAGGATAGTGAAGGACACGGATTCAAACTGAAGAAGATGAAATCTCTACCTGTTCCATTTGTTTTCACAGATTTTTGGAAAACAAATATTTGCCTGTTGAATCACAGTAGAATCTATTGCCAGACAATAAATCATCTACATGTCACCCAATGAATGAAGCTGTTACAAACAAGCCTCAGGCGAAACGTTATTTCACTACTGCTTCAGTGATATACTGTAGAATGGCTTGAGCACACCTGATTCAACTTAAACAACTTTAACATGTATTGTTTTAAATTATAATCAAGGCATTTTACTGCTGCTCAACTTGGTTTGTTTAGAGGAACAATAAAGAATAGTTGCCTTTATATTTACTGACCATAATTTGGAAAAACCTTTGATTTAGGAAATATATCTCTACCATTTAAAATGGATTATGCAGGATTAAAAAAAAAATCAAGGATAAAAGGAAAAAGCCTGTTTTCAGTGACTTATCTACTTTAGGTCTGAAGATTTCAGTAACAGTAAACGTTTCTCCCACCTGTAGGGGTTGCAACAGTGTTTTGTTAAGTGTTTTGTTAAAAAAGCTCTCTTCTCTTTTCTCTGAGTCCCATTTCTAGCTGAACCCGGCAGTGGTGTGAGTGACTTGCTACAAGTTTAACACAAACATGAAAAAACTTGGTAGAAGTCCAACTTGATGTCAGATTTCACATATGTCTTCTTCTTCAGCAGCTGCTCTGTGCTTCTTGGACAGAGCACTCAGTGTTACTGTGAATTTAAAACATTCAGGCAATTTTTATGTATGTGTACGTGAGTGTGCTCATGTGCAGAGTGAAAATGTTTAAATGCTCTATCAGATATATATAAATATATTGCTGCAAGGGTTGCTTTCACATGGGTAAGCATCTTGTAAGGTTACGGGAAAAGAGAGTAAATCAAAAGGAGCAGCCACAGCACAGCATGAGCTCTAGGAAGCCGACTCGACCAGTCACAATGACAGGAAAGATGAATGAGGAAGATGGGATGACAAGCAGCCAAAGGTCACAGAACGACCTCAGCACGGAGTCTTTGCTGGCTTAACTTCAGGACTCCCAGCTGTAACAATCCCAAATGACTTTAAATAGACCAACAATAAAAGAAGAAAAACATGCACAGACATCATCACTGATGAGAAATGCAATCCGAGGCTATATTTTCCTCACAACAGTAAATCAGCCATACTGCTTAAGTTTCTTCAACACTGATTTTATCAATCAGTGATGCTGAAGATGATATCCAGAACTGAGGCACCATAGTTTAAATCTCTCACAAGAGAAACACCGGAGGCACAGTGTCAAACCTTAATGACACACATTACAGCACTAAACATAACAGATTAGTAAATCTGACACGCTCCTTCTCTAACACCCTGCCAATCACACTCTAGATACCAAACATGGTCACAGACAAAGCGACTCATGTGTCCAACAGAAACAATGTTGGAGCATGACAATATATCTCTCTGTATGTTTGAACAACAGCAACTGGAAGTGGACAGTAACAGAACACATGAACCTGGACATCAGCAACAAACTGAATGAAGTAAGATGAAGTTAGATAACCATGCTGTGTATCCCATATAAGATAACACGGGGTAACCTGTTTCTTTCAAGAGATTGTCCTTGCTTTAGTATAGCAGGTGTACAAACAAACTGCCTCTAGGTGAATTAATAAAATTATCTGAATTTGAATCTGAAAATGCATTTTGACATCATACTTGTCTGTTTATTAGTTCAATAAAAAAACACAAAATTGAAAACTCCAAATATTCTGCGAGTCATCAACTATAAGAAACTTAATGTTTACATTAGCAGCTTAAACGTAAGGAGCAAACATATGAAGTAAAGCATAAATGATCTCTGATGTGAACCAACCCATGCACAACTCCAAAAACCAAATGACATAAAAATAGTTGAGTACAGCCACTGCTCTGGTAATTTAAAAGATAAATAAATACATGAGGCATGTTCAAGTAAAATGCACTTTAGACATGCTACAGTCTAAGTAGCAGCTCACTAAGCCAACTTATTGTGCACATGAAAATTTCTATCTAGTACATAAACAGCAGGAAACCTTGAGAGCAGCAAAGAGACTGAGAGCCAAAGTGGGTCAGAAAACTTGCAACTTACCATGTGCTTGTCCCTGCAGAGAGAACAGTCCAAGCAACAGCAGAGGACTCCGGCTCCAGAGACAGAGAGACAGACAGCGCTTAAGTCTTTCTCCCTGCACTGGCATGGTAGAGTGTGCTGCTCCGCTCCTCTCGTCTCCTCTCTTCAGTACTCTCCACCGGACGGGATCTGCCACTCACAAACTGCCTCTCCCTCTCTGTGTTTGTACGTCTGTGCCCCAGAGAGAGGTGGGGGGAGAACCAAGCATGCAAGCTTCTGTATGTGTGCCCACCGCTACGTGAGAAAGTCCACACCACACAAAACACACCAGCGGCAGCAGCAGCAGTTGCAGTTGATTGTCCTCCAATGCAGCCTGACAGTAGCAGTCCAGCTGAGAGAGAGGGAGAGAGGCAGAGAGAGAAGGGGAGTTTACTTTGCTCGCCGAGGAGGGAGGGGGCTGCCCGCTCGCACACAGGGAGGGAGGACATGGGTGGAAAGAAAAACGGGGGCAGGGAGCAGACAGGAGGAAGATGGGGTTTTAGAAAAAGTATGAGGAGGGTGAGGAGGACATTAAAAACAAGCAGCAGGATCAGCAGGATTCAAGGCCTTTAACACATTACAGATATCTGCTTCCACTTTTAATTTTGTACATGATTTCAATAAACAAGGAGAAAGTAGTTGGTTAATGAGTTGTATACCTTCGGGTGTTGTCTAATAAAGCATCTGTGTACACTCATAAAATCTACCAGTCAAATATTTGAACATACCTCCTTTTGTGCTATTTGTCCACTACAGTCAGTAGCCCTATTTGTGCTACTACAACTACTGTATAAATCCATATTATGACAAGAAACATTCAGTTAAGCACAGAGAAAAGACAGCCCATCATTACTTTAAGAAATGAAGGTCAGTCGATCGGAAAAATCTCAAGACTTGTCAATGCGTTTCCAAGTGCAGTTGCCAAAACCATTGAATGTTATGATTAAAACTGGTTTTCATGAGGCTATTTCCCAGTTTCTGAGGCTGGTAAATGTAATAATCTTAGCATCTGCAGCAGATAGGGTTTATGTCCTTGTTTCGTAGAATGAGATGTCTTCAGTATTAATGGACAATGTTGAAAATGGTAATAAAGAAAAACCCCTGAAGGAGGAGGTGTGTTGAAACATTTTACTGGCTATGTACATTCATTTAACTTGAATATTCTTATAGAATGTTGGTTTTACCAAGTGCACTTGACATTCGCCAGTTGGCTGACCTTCATTTCTTCGAGTAATGATGGACGGTTTTTTCTCTTTACAGTGGTCCCTCACTATATCGCTGTTCACCTTCCACGGCCTCGCTGTTTCGCAGATTTTTTTTTGGTGCAATTTTCATGTTTTTTTATACAGCGTATGAACGCACATTGTATTCTGTGTTCTGATTGGCTAAAGGAGAACCCGCACATTGTGTTCTGCATCCTGATTGGCTAAGGCCATTGTCAGTCATCTCCTCCG
>JAQQAE010006176.1:0-16914 GCA_029823295.1 Pseudamia nigra
GAGGTGCTGATTCTCATCCCAGCCGCTTCACATTCGGCTGCGAACCGCTCCAGTGAAAGCTGTAGGCCACGGCATGAGATTTCAAGCTTAAAATAAAATTGCAGCAAATGAGCATGACATGGGCACTTTAAATGCTCACAATATGTAAGATTGCTGATTGCAACCAACAGAAGACACAGTGCTTGTTTTGTCCATTTTGTCCAGTTAGTGGGATGTGATCATTGGTTCACACTCAAATGTAGATGATTGTATGACACCTGCTATAAGACAGAAAAAAGTGCAGGAGGAAGTCCATCTGAGCTGCTGTAGAAACATAATTGAGTTTATTGATGATCACATCTGTAGATATAAACATTTAATTTTAGGTAATGGTAAGGTAATGAAAACAATAATAATTATATCTTTATAAATTTTGTACTGCAGTCACTTGAGCTGCAAAATTGTATTTAGCTTTTATCTCAATCTATTTTCCTTTCTGTTGTTATGGTCTGAATGGACAAAATGTCACCTTTCTGTTAGACCTTGTCTATTAATCCCTGGTCACCCTGCACATTTTTTCCTCTCTGGGTGTTTGGCGAGACTCCCTAAGCTGTAAACCCAGCAGCACAGTGAATTGTGAGACCATGCAGCCGGAGCAGCAGCAGATAGACAGTGACTGAGAAAAGAAAGGGAGGGGGGTAGTGAGAGATAAAGAGAGCGGCAGAGGGAGAGGGAGATGAAAGGCATGCTAAGCGAGAGAGAGGCGCTCATACTGAAGGAGGCAGAGGCAACAGCAACAGCACGCTCCTTCCCCGTCCTCCCTCTCTCTCCTCTGACAACCTAGATTCACTACGGGGGAGATGGAGGGCACCCTGACCCTTTGATGAGCACTGTCTGAGGAAAAGCAAGACCTCACATGAACCCCCCTCCGGTGAATGCCGAAACAATTTTGGGGCACATCAAGGACTGAAAGGAGGTGCGTGTACAAACGGCTGCCGGAGGAAGGAAGGAAGGAAGGAAGGAAGGGAGAGAGAAGAGGACAGGAGAGGGGCATAAGTGGCAGGTTTGATACATTTCCTGATGCCAGAGTCCGAGAGTGAGACAGAAAGAGACTGAGGGAGGTGTGGAGGAGGAGTGGCACGTGCGGAGCGACTGCAACTTGTGGGTGAAAACAGACAGTGGAGGGGCAAAGAGATTTACATACCAACACAGCTGGACAGATGAGGAGGCATCAGGGACCACGCTTCAGTCCTGGGTATGTTACAAAAACACTCATACACACAGGCATTTACGCTGTTTTCTTCATGATTGCTGCATTTTTACCAAGGAAACGCAACAGTGCATGTTCGCAGATCTTTAGTGTTGACGACAACCCACCGAGACAAGTCTCCTTAGTTGCCCTCAAATATTAACAGGAAAGAGAAAGATGAGGGGAGATTATGTGTGTGAGGCTCTGCCGGGTCATGCTTTCTATGCTTCTACAATCTACATCTTGTAGTTACATTATAGTATAGCATAAGAGTCATTTCATAAGGGGTTTCATAAGCTGTCACAATGATGCATGTGCATAAACCTCCACTAGTGGAATGTGGCCATTATTCACATTGCTGTATAAATTTAACATCACACTCATCTTAACAGTTGTTTTTATGGCTGAGACATTTCTCATTACATTTGTTTGTACATGAGTTGTTTGTTCTGTGAACAGTGTTGAGTCATAAATTGTGCACAATAAAAAATCTGAAAGAATAAATAGTGTGGCTGTTCCAGAAATGCTGAAGGAGTTGTTTGTGTCCTCTGCTCTGAGACATGTATAGCTTTGCTTACTACATGACAGGATGCCATAGTGGTAACATGACTTGTTTGGCTATGTGTTATGTCACGCTGTGGCAGGATGCATACGGCCCACGACAGCAGGTTTGGATCACCAGTCTGCCATCCCTCCTTTCTTGCATCTTACCACCTTTCTTTCTTTTTTTCCTATTTCCACCATGTTTTTTCTTTCCAATTATAGGCTGTCACTTCCCCCTCCATCCTATCTCCTGTTTCATTCTCTTGCTTAGCAATTACCTTTACCTGGCTCTTCTCTACTGGTCAGTATGGCAGGCTAGTTTCCCGTCTGCCTTTCAACAATCAAAGTGAAGGATGGGTGGTGATTTCATGGCAATTTTCTGATGGCTGCTTGAATCCAAGCAAAAAGTGAAGTCTTAACCCAGCCCTTCAGATCAAGTGTACTGTAGATATGTAAATATGACATCACCCTTGGGGTTTTTCAGGGTACAGGAAAATTGCACATCTAATCATGCAATCAGCTCATTATTTCCTGCACCTCATTAAGTTGTTTGGGTTTCTAACTTTATCACTGTTCGCAGTCTTGTCTTTTTGAAAACAAACACACAAAAACTCACTCAGACGGGGCAGGCACCCAGATGGCTCCTGGCATATGGGGCAAGTAGAGAGTGGAAAGTCTTGTCAGTGAGCTAAAACAGTCCCCTCACATACATACTTACTCTGCTTGGCTCCCCCTCATGTCTGAAACACCAC
Organism: Pseudamia nigra; assembly: GCA_029823295.1. Lineage (NCBI taxonomy): Eukaryota > Metazoa > Chordata > Actinopteri > Kurtiformes > Apogonidae > Pseudamia > Pseudamia nigra. The sequence goes on from JAQQAE010006176.1 coordinate 2,524, forward strand.
CGGCCTGAGATTTTGTCTCATTTTTTCCTTTAGCCTTGATGGCAGACACAGGTGTAAATTTCAGAAAAAAATGGGTGGGTTTACCCTCCTTAATATTAGTATAAATATTGATATGTGCATTTGTTCCCATTAAAAAGCAGGTTAACATAATGTTTTTCATTTTTTCAATGAGTAGTTTATAATGTTTTGATGATGTGTAATGTTAGGGGCTCTAAAAACTCTGCTTTGCATCAGTAATGACATTTGTTTGGGTTTAGGGTTTTGGATAATTTATTTAATATTTGTTAAGTGTCCCATGTATTTAGATCTTCTTTTCATTTTTGTTTATTTTCCTGATTAGCTATCTTTTGTTCTTTTTTTTCTTACTTGTTTTGTTATTTGTCTATTTTTTTGATAATGTTTATTCCCACTGCATTTCTTGATTAGTTTGTCATTGTTTTTGTGAAACAAATGCAGAAAAGGCACAAACTAAGCTTTCTTCAATTTTTAAATTGTTTTGGTCATATCTGTTGCTTTTTTACACAGTTTAGGCATTTTATTCTTCTATTTATTTTTGTTGCTTTTTGCGGTCAGTTTTGATCAATTTGTTGATTGTTTTGTTCATTTTAATACTTTTGGTTCAATTTTATTATTTTTGTTCACTTTTGTTCCTTTTGGTTCAATTACATTCATTTTGCTGATTATTTTATTAATTTTTAATCCTTATTGGTTCAATTTTCTTTGATTGTTTTGCTCATCTTTTTGTTAAGCTTTATTTATTTGCTTTTTTGCATCGTTCCTCTTTGCTCAGTCTTACTAATTTTGTTATTTTTTATTTTCTTGATTATGTTCGAGATTCTCTGTATTCCTTGATTATTTTGCCATTTTTGGGGGGAAGCCAATGCAGAAAATTCACAAACAATTCACTAGCAGTCAAAAAATGAAATATTTGACACTCAAAATTCCCATTAGCGATGCCCGGTTAAAATGCACTGTTCAAATAAAACTTATGCCCTTGATTGTATAACTAGCATTGTATTCCTTCTTTAATTCAACAACACATGTATCGAAATAAAACCAGGCATAAAAAACATTTTTTCCACTAAGTGTTTTTTAACTTCACTTTGCAATGTCAAGCATGTCAAGGTGATTTTTCTTTTATGATTTGATGTCCCATGCACAAAATTGAATTAAACAGTGAAAATGTGTGACAGCTTCCTAAAGCCCTTCTCCTGCCAAACCTGCACAATTGGGTTAAGAACACAGCTGAACATCCAAAACCACAGAGGAGACAGGCAAACGGAAATCATCAGCTGAAATCCAGAGGGTAGAGAGGAGAGTTTGTGGGATGACAGGTAAGACGAACAAGGTGTGTGAAGACGTTTGACTTGTGGTGTTGACAGGTGCTGATTGCTGATGTCTTTTTCCAGTGAGTGGACACAGCAGCAAAGGGGTTGTTTTTATCGAGCCCTGGGGAAAAAGCGAAGGAGCTGGAGGGCGCGTAACAGAGAGCCACCAATGGAAACAGAGAATGTTTTAAATCTAATTTCTGTGGCTTATTACAAGCAGTGACACATTTGAGTTATGAAATGTGGAAACGCGAAGACATAGCCAACAGGCAAAAAGTGTGATAGCTCTATCATACAAGTCATAATTTTTTTCAAGATGATTTAAAGAACGGCTCAGTCAGGACCTTTACTACCTATACCTTTACCTATTTATTGCACTTCTCATTTTAGTTTTATGGTATAATAAATATGCAACAGCTTGACACGGTCTTTCCCTGAATTCACAAACACCTGACGGAGCCTGAAAAAGGCATTGGTTAATATTGATGAGCACATGCCCGACCCTCACAAGGATTAAGGAGTAGAAAATGGATGGATGGACATGCTTAAACATTCAAAATGTGCATACTGTACAAAAATGGCAGGAGCAGGCAGTAGTGAAGGAGATCCTACACTGTTGTTTGCAGTAAGATGGATGCTACAGCACCAGTCAAAGTTTAGACGCACCTTCTCTTTCAGTGTTTTTTCTTTATTTTTTTCTTTATTTTTTACCATTTGTATGTTAACCATTTCATGCATGAATTATTAAAAAACAGGATATGACATTTTCAGCCTTGTGATACTTCCAAGCAATCTTTAAAATAAAGTGAAGTAACTCAGCAATGAATAAAACAGAGAAAAATTACTTCAAAGTTTTTTTTGTTACTTGTTCTCATTTTTCTGCTTTTTTCATCTGATTTGGTTCATTAATTTGATTATTTTATTTGTTTTTCTTCTTATTTTGTTCATTTTTATTCACATTTCTTCTTTTTGCAACTAATTTATTTCATTTTTTGATTGGTTTGTTAATTTGCTTCAGATTGGGTTCACTTTCAATCATTTTCATTGCTATTTTGTATCTTTTGCCTCTCATGTTCCTCCTTCTTTCTGATTATTTCGTTAATTTAAAGTCAAAATACTCACTGACTTATTGCATTTTGCTTTTTGTCTCAACTTTGTAATTACCTTGTTACTGTCAGTTTGCCTTTGTCGTTCAGTGCAGTGGACACCATGCAGGAAAGGGTTATACTGAAGATATCCAAACTGTGGAAGAACACGTATGGAGTTATGTAGCCAACAAAACACAACCCAGAACATGTTTTAGGAATTGTCCACATGTAGCTTTGATGACCGTGTTCCTCACCAGATTCATGAGGTAGTCAACCAGAGCCATTTTCAATTCACAGCTGAGATAATTCCTTTCTAGCCTTGTCAGTGTGCTTTAGATCACCGGTTGTCTTGTGCAGAGGAAGGCTGGGGACAGAGTCAATAGCCCTATTAGAGCTACAACTAATGTACAAATCAAGCAAAACAAAAAGGATGACACCGTTAAGTGAAGAGAAAAGACAGTTCATCATTACTAAAAAAAAATTAAGGTCAGTTATTCTCAAAAACTGCTATGTATTTCTGAGTGCAGTTGCCATTAGACTATATAAGGTGCTGTAAATAGGTGGTTTCTGAGGCTGATAATAGAAGATAATAAACTTACATTTTGCAGCTCTTGGTCTTTATAAAAGGCAATTTCAACATGTTTGATGGTTTTGGCACCTGCACTTGAGCACATAACCAACAGTCTCAAGTATAAAACATGTTCTGGGCTGTTTTGCCCGGTACATATTTATCTCTGCCAACAAGGTTATATTTTCATCAGCATCTGTTGTTTCTGATGGTTTATTCAACTGTTTGTAGGATTATGCAAAAAACCACTTATCTGATTTCCACAAAATTTGGTGGAAGGGTAGAGCTTGGCTGGGGAAGAACCCCTTCATTTTTGGTGTGAGTCAAGTTAAGAGGGTGGATCCAGGGATTTCTTTTATTACTTTCTTTGACTTTGCGAGATAGGACATTTTTCGACATTTTCCTCCTGAATAATGATATTTAGGAGAAAGATACAGTAAATATCTCCAATTTGGCTCCAAGAACAAATCAGAATTTGGCCGATTCACAGGCTTTGCGGTTTTGGTGAATGTATCATATTTGTAATGTATATTCAGCTTAACAAGATGGATTTTGGTGCAAATCGAGATCTGTTGGAAGAGTGTGCTTTGGCCCACCAAAGCCCACAGTACATTCTAGTTCCATAGTTCTGTATGTATGCTTGGATGTCTTCAGTATTAGTTGAAAAATATAAAAATAAAGAAAAAACACAGAAGGAGAAGGCATGTCCAAACTTTTGATTGGTAGTGTACATGCTTAGGATATAACAATCAGATGTAAAATTAATGTGATTATCTAATGGCTTTTGACCAATTTAAAACAATGAATCTGATCAAACAAGAGCATTCCTGGTTTTAAAGCTTTATCATATGTAACTTTCATTCATTAAAATATCTAAGAGCAAATAGGCCTTCATTATATGTTAGTTGAATTGTATAACAATATATCAAATGCTTCCAACAGTGTAGCAGGCATCATATACCTTTTACTAACAGTGACATTTAAAATGACTTGAGGCTATTTCATTAGACATAAAATGTGGACTTACCTCATCTCCATCAGATTTTAATTGGTAATGGTGGAAGAAACAACACCTCCCATGATTCAGTGTTACATCACAGTGTCAAACCATGTCTTTTGTTAGTCTCTTGATTGAGAGACCCCTTTAGGCAGAATTTACACAGTGTGTGTTTAATTTAGCTGAACATTAGTTTGATTATCTTCTCATTTGTGTGGTTCTTTATCCTGACTGTGGTTTCAAGGTTTGCCTCAGTTATTGTACTGGCAACTGTAATCTAATCATAACTGACAGTAATGATGGACAAAGCAGGTTATATGAAGGCCAAGGTGAGGAGATCAATTAGCCCCCGAGATGCAGGATAAGCCTTGAGGGAAAGAAATCAGAGTGTGGTGTTTCTGGGGAGATGTGTGAAAGCTACAATGAGAGGACTTGATTGCAAAGGTGACCGAGGGTATGTGGGCGTGTTATAGGAGCTTTTCATCTGAGTATGTGCACATGTGCATGTGCTTGAAGATGATGTTTGACCTTGAGAATTGCACCAACAGTCTTAAGGGTGTCCTGTGTGAAGAGGATTGCTGCTATTAGATGGCTGGAAGATGATTATAGTGCACACATGGACAAGGGCAAAGGTGCACGCAAAATGCCCACAGCTTCTCAAACATACAGCCTTTATTACACTGTAGAATTACAGTACACTCACCTGCATCAGAGGTCACTCACAACAATGAATTTAATGGTTTTGCTCCCAGTATTATTGTGCACAATGTAAGAATGATATGTGATATTACTTGAGAGTGTGCAGGTTCATGAATGTGTATGTCCACAGAGATTAAAGGCTCTTACGGCGCTGTGGCCGCCAGTGTTGTTGGACATGTACGGTGTAAAGTAAAGTGCTTGATCCCAGTCAGTAATGAACAAGTGGACCTCATCACAGGCTACAGAACCCGCAGGTGAGAAGTACAGCTCCTCTGCAGGCAACCTCCTCACCTCCCTCCACCTCCTCCCCTCACTGCCTCACTGCTCCTCTTCTTCAGTTCCCTCCCTTGCAATAAATTATTCTTTTCCTGTTTTCCTCATGTTGCCCTTTCACTTTCTATTTTGCTTTCTTTAATTTACTTTCCCCATTGCATTTTGTCAGATATGACCCCAGACCTTCCAATTCTGGTATTCAATCTTCTGTTCATGGTTGCTCTCTGCCGCTCTCGCTCACAGCTGCTTGAGTGTGATAGCAAAGTTTTAAGGTCACCTGGTATCTCCTGCCTAACACTTGTAATGAATTAGCATTTTGCTTTGCTTCATTATGCAGCATGACACAATCATCCCTGGAGTCTTTTTCAGTCTTTTGAAAAAAAAAAAAAAAAAAAAACTCAACTGGAAATCAGAGATGATTGAATATTTCACATTATAAAAAACACATCTGCTGAGATTGACAAAGTCCTTCAGGGTCTGTCCATCTTCATCAACACTGACATTCAGGGTTTTTTGCCTTTATTTAACAAAAAATAGGTTGTTGACATGATAATGAAAAGGAATATTTGATAGATATTGCCATTTATATGCAGCCATGCAAACTCCGATTTTTCTGAGGTAGACTTCATCCACATTTTATTCCTTCAAGCATCTTCTTGAAAAGGTCAACACTCCGATATTTTTTACTTCTCTAAAAGTCTGTAACAACCAAATATTTTGTGTTTCAAATGAGCTGTGTTTCTCCTGCATGGGTCTTCCTTTTAGCATTTTTCACTACATCTTTACAAACTATTGCCTAGTTTGTGCATGATGCATAGAATTCTGTAAGCAAGAACCTGTTTAAAGCACATTTTTACCTCCACAATGGAAGCAGTGTTTTTGGCGGCATTAGTTTGTTCATAACACAACTGGAAATGTTACAAATGGATGTGAATAAAATGTTCAGAATAGTTTAGAAATGGCACACGGACCAATTGATTAATTCTGAGTGATCTATGTAGCTCATCATCTGGATCTGGAAGATTTGTAAAGGACTCTTCACCATTGTGAGATAGGGCCACATTTATCATTTGTCCTTGTAACGCCACAAATATCACCCATAAAATTTAGCCAAAAAACATAGGATAACACCATAATAGTCTATCAGACCACAAAGCTTAATGCAGATATGGGCAATATTCTGGATTTAGTGATCTAGAATGCTTATACTTACAGGGGTTAAGGACAAATAGCTACTGTAAGGTAACAAATAAAGTTATAGACATTAAACTGACACCAGATTGTAGTGGAAAGTCTGTTGATTCAGTAATGTGTCCACAGATTTTATTATACATTATGTATCTTCAACATTTATGGAGCTAGAACCAGAACAAAACTTCCATTATGGAAATATTATTTTTAGTGAACAACTATTGAGTTAATAAAATAGCATTAAAACTGTCAATTTGTGTAACTTTATTATTTGTTGTCATTGTCATATCCCACTATGAAGAGAAAATGAGCTGCTTTGGCACTTTCTGACTATTGTCTACTTAAATGGAATACTAAAAAATGTCTAAAAAATGGATACTACTGACATCTTTCTTATCTCCTGATTTGGAAATACTCTATTTAGAATTCAGTCAAATTTGGAATAGTCTCACTGAAGATTTTGTTTACATGACTTGTGCCAAATTCATTGTGTTTTCATACAGTATTTGGAGTACTGAGCACCAATAATCCATGCTTCTTCCACATGCTGTAAATGAGCTCCACCTGTCACAAACACCCCAAACTGTAATTTTTTCCACAGAATTTTTTAATGGTGCTTACTGTTATTTATTTATTGTTTTGGTCACTTATGGAGTTATCATTTTTAATGTATAGATATGATGATCATCTCAGGGGCCGTCTGACTGTTACAGAACCACCTGTTTTCACAAATAAGACTTTGTTCTTGGCATGAAGCCACTCCCATAGGTCTCCTTTCAAATCAAATCCTCTGGTCTGCCATCGAGAACCCTTAGGCTGTGACGTGTCTTCATACAAAGACTTCAGTCTTACAGCTTGAATTCGATAATCCTTTAAACAACTATTAAAATGACCACAGCTGTCTTAGTTGTAATTCATCATTTGGTCAGTTTTGGTGTCTGTTGCTGTCAGCTTAAGGGAGATAATCTTTGGCTGATAATCAGTCTTATGGAGATCATTGCAAGTGTGTTCCCATAGACTTGCTGAAACTGGATGTGCAGACACACAGCATAACCTCTACGGCCAAGTAACTGGGAAAAAAAATAGATGTCCAAGAGAAGGTAGTGACTATTATCAGACTACTCAGAAATGCATTATATTATGTTATGCATAAATCCAAAATAGAAACAACGATTCAACAGATCACTCTTCCTGAAGAACATACTTTCATAAGATTTCGTCTGATCTAAAGAAAGCGTTCTGCCTTGACATCTCACTTAGTTTCTTCTAAAGCAGAAAATATGCAGTTTGAATCCAAAAGCTTTTTACCAATAATACATAACTGCACTTAACATTACACACAGCCATTATTATCAGACTGCTTTGAGTAGAAGCTGCACTGACAATATATCGGCTTTGTTTCGGCTGCAAAAATAGAGTGGTTTATACAGTGAACATATCGCGGCAGACAGTGACCTTGATGCTAAAGCTTGTGTTGTTGTTAGACAGTAACATTCCAGTATTCACAGTCTCAGTGGAAAAAAGTATTCCCTTTTCACTTTATTTAAAAATTGTAAATTCCATTCAATTCAATTCCGCTAATCAATTATGTGGCTGATTGTATTCTAGACTTATGAATATGTAATGCAATTACTGTGTGAAGCTATGTGTGATGCATTTGCTTTTTTGCATAATTGAGTCTTTTGTCCTGTGAGTGGATGATGTATTGATTGAAGCAGCTCATTTAAAGTGTATTGATGCTGTGTGTGCACCAAACGAAGGGCAGACAGATCCAGACAATGTAGATTAATATATTTTCAGGAGTAAATAATACTGTGTATGGCAGTTTTTCCTCAGTTTTCTTGAGCAACCTTTCTCCATTGCGCCTGACACTTATTCAGGTATGGTGGAAACGTATTTGCCCCCTAAACCTAGAAACTTGCAAGAGTTTTGGGAAAAATTCTGTGAACTGATGAGACAAACATTATTTCATAAGAAGACCACCATACTGACAGCCACACATGTTGGTGGTAGTGAGATAGAGCCATGAATTCTGATCTCTAACTGAAACTCCTGTAGGAGAATGTCTGATGATAAGTGTGTGACCTCAAGCTCAAAACACCAAGTCCACCTCTGAATAACTCAAAAAAACCGAATGAAGGTTTTGGACTATTCTAGTCAAATTCTGTAACTTATGTAACTATCCCAACCCTATCACACTGTCTCTCCCTTAAAAATGCTTAACATTGCATCCTAAGTAGACGATGCTCGTCCCAAATAAATGAGCTAAGAGAACATATGTCTTCAAGGCCTTTGTTTGCATTTTATAACTACAGTGTAAGATGCCAAATTTGAGTTTATTGTCAAGATAGATTGATCCCCGTGTGGCTGCATAGCTGGAAGCTGCATTTCAGAAAGAAAGATTGTCCCTTGTAATTGCTCTTCATATGATAATTATCTTTAATTATTAATGACCATGCAGGAGTCTAAATGAAAATTGCCATTTAAAAGATGAGAGCATGTTAGTAATCTATTCCTCGTATCACCTGTTGCAAATGGTGGGGTCAAGTTCGGCAACTGCTTGCACGTGTTGCAGACCCCTCATTACCTGCCCCTTGGATTAAGAACTCGTGTTTCATAGACTTCATTAAGTATTTATGCTGGTCATGAAGTTTTTGGCTCAGTTCAACGTGCCTCCACAGATGTTAATGCAGGTCACTGAGATTACCCTTTGAGTGTGTGTGTGTGTGTGTGTGTGTGTGTGTGTGTGTGTGGGGGGTGGGGGAGGTGTGCTACTGAATGGTCACCCATGCTCCTATGTCTGCTTGTTAATTGAATGTTAATGCAGGTTAAATAGTATCACCTTACTTTTTAATAATGCAATCAAGTTAATGACCACACACAGAGAGCAGGATCACTTTCCAAGCTCTACTTTCTTTTCTGGGCATCTGCTTTTTGCAATTGGTGAAATAAAACAGTTTTAGTTATTTTGTGGCTGCTGTGGTTTGCATAGATGTGGCTGATAACTTGCTGCTCTTCGAAATGTTAATATGCATTACTGAAGAATTGCTGTGAGCTGCTTAACTGACTGTTCTGATAAAATGTGTGCATACAAGTGTTTAAATGTGTGTGTTTGTCCGTTATCATCTAATGCCATCTGCAGAACAGACCTCTAAGGCAGGGGGGACGGTATTCATTAACTCTAACCGCATGACTTCTAGGCAAGTGCCCTGAAGTGTGTGGGTTTGTGTGTCAGGCTTGCTCTCACACATAAGGTCAATCACTTTCACTTGTATGATTCACTTTCCTCTCCTCCCTCTTTTGTACTTCTCGCTGCTCGTTTTGCTGTGGTTCTCAGTACATGAGCGACTTTGTGATCCATAAGGACTCTGTTAATGAATACTGTATTGCTATTGATTTTTCCCATGATCTGTGTTTGTTCAGTCGCAATACAAGTCACATTTTGATGCGATGTCGAGAGGTGGGTTCAGCTGATAGCTGTGATGCAGCGTTGTGCCTTCGTCTTGCAAACTGGATTTTAATGATTCAAGTATCATTTCTTGAGCTCTGCTCACAGCTCCCTGCAGAAATGAAAACATGATATCTTTTATGAAATACACAGACAGGAAAGGTCATGAAAGAAATGTCTTGTGTTCTTGTTGAGATGTGTTGAAATGGCCATTTTATATCAGAATTAAAGTTTTGTATTTGCAGATGTGGAGATTGCATGTGGAATATTTCTGTTATTTACATAGTTTTGATAGTTTTTTTTTTCTTCCTGACTGAAATTTGTTTGGGTGAATATAGATGGACAGATTTCCTCTAATGTCCTTCAGCACTGACCCTGTATTCTGCGTACACACTCAGACACATATTTTGCTTTGAGGGAGCACAGATTCAGACATTATTTCTGCCTCAGTGCTACACAAACAGCCTTACAGAAGCCTGTTCACCAATGCTGTGCATACCCTCACACACGTACACACACACATAAACATCCATTCATGCACACATGCGCGTCACCCTCCATGCAGTACTGGAAGCATGTGGAAGTCACTTGGGGATGCCGGCACATATGTGTGCCTTTGTCCTTTCAATGCGTCACATATAATAAAAAGGCCAACAGCCGAGTCACTGTGTAAATGTATCGTGTTGCTGTTTTGGGTTATGTAGTCGTAAATGTTAAAGTGAAATTACTCTTTGCTCGGCTTCTGCATTCATTTATACAAAAACACTGTCTTCTCATGTGCTTTGTTGAGTAGTGATCACGGTGTTTTTATCAGTATTAAACTGGCTTGAGACTTGTTGCCCTCTGGCAAGGCACTTGAGGTGTCTGTGAGAACAAGTCCCAAGGCAGAGAGGATGCATCCACCGAGAACTTAGTGTTTGACAGGGCAGCAGGCAGGCTCGTGCATTTTAATGAGCACAAACAGCGAGCGGAAAAAAAGGTAGAAGCTGTTTATTAGCTCATGTTTTTTCACTGTTGTCTCTCTTGTCCCCTGTCTGTTTATTTCAGCAAGTTTTTAAACCAACTGCTGTTGCTTAAAAATAATAAATGCCTATGGCAAATTCATTCTTTTGTTGTTTTGTAGAATTTTGGTACATTTTTTCTTAGTCCATATTTACTCATTTCAGCTCTTCTTTTTCTGCCCTTGCCATCTGATCCTTGGTTAATTTCCTCTGTCAGCATCACATTCAAGTGTGGTAGCTACGTATGTATTAATCTGTACTCTTTTTTCTTTTCCATCTGTGACTCTTTATTCTCCAGTCTCCCCTTGCTTTTATCCTTGTTTCACATTTTTGGCACTCAGAACCTGGCCTGAGCCCTCAAGTGTCTGCACCCCCCCCCCCCACACACACCCATTTCTCCTGCCTTTTAAACATCGAGTCATGAATTTATTATGTGAATCAAAATAGAGCAATGACTCTTTGTCCCTTTCCCTGCATGTCATTGGTCTAGAATGAATAATTCAGACACTGTGGTTGAAATTAGGATCAGCGAGAAAAGGAATTATTTTGGAGCTGCACAATTCAGGCTATTTTCGAGCGGCGAGCTGTCGGCACATATCCTGCAGCGCTCATTCTTTCTTCTTCCTCTTTTTGTGCTCTCTTTTATTCCTCCCACCAGTTCACTCGCTATCACATGGAGATGGAGCAGATTCTTCTCCGTCTTGTCTGTCCTTGGGAGGGACTGCACACTAAGCAGATGGGACAGGATTGGGATTTTATTAAGTCCACTGCATTATTTCTCTACTTGTTCCATGTTTTGAGGAGTGTATTCATTTATCAGTGTGTGTGTTATGGGTCCATGTACTTCTGTTGGGCCTTTTCTTGCAGTATTTTTATACTGAAGTGAAAGTCAAAGTTTCATTTGAACACATGGTTTACTGGGTTGTAAGCAAAAACAAAAAAATGGCCATTAGTATGAACAAAACAGTCAACCAAAAATAATCAAAATCACCAACATAATCAAGTTAATACAATAGGCAACAAAATAAACAAAATAATTGGAAATTAACCAAAATGATCAAAATAACCAACAAGATTAACAATATAATTAAGAAAATGAACAAACTAAGCATCAAAAGGAACAAAATAATCAAGGAAATTGACAACATTGAACAAAATCATTTTGGAAAGGAACAAAAATAAACAAAAATGGGCAAAATAATCAAGAAAATGAACATGAAGGAACAAAATAAGCCACAGTATGGACAAAAATAAACAAAGTAGTCCACAAATGGAATAATAATTATGAAAATTAGCAAAATAATCAAGAAAATTGGCAAAAATGAATAAATCAAGTGGCAAAATGATAACCCACAAAAGCAACAGAAACAAACAGCAATGAACAAAATAGCCAAGAAAGTGAGCAAAAATTAACAAAATAATCAACAAAATCAATAACATAATCAAAACAATTCATAAAATAGGTAACAAAATGAACAAAATAATCAGGAAAATGTAATAGTCATTAACAAAAGGAACAAAAATAAACAGAAATGGGCAGAAATGAGCACAATGGAAAAGAAAAGCCAGACAAATGTGAACAGAATAAATAATAAATCAACAAAATATCATCATTTATGTAAAATAATGTTTTTAAAGACCCAGAAAAATAATCATCAACAAAAAATGAATTTAAACAGTTTTATTGCAAATGCACGTTTCTAATACTGAGTAGGATGACTCTGTCCCATTCCCCTGAAGTCTGCATGTGTGATTCAAACAGTTGTGCATGTTCTTCAGGGTTGTTTGTCATAATTCAATTTGTTTTTAGGGATGCTGTTGTCTTTGCTGAATGGCTTTGATGACAAGCAACAGACAGATTAGACGACCACTATTTCTTCTATAGAGTCAATGATGTCTCAGTGTGCTTGACTTCTATTTTTGTTCTATTAGACACTAACTGACAGAACTGGTATTGAATGCTCGAAAGTGGGTTTCTTAGGTTGCATATTATAATACTTACTGTAAAAGCTGTATCCCACCAACATATGTGCGAGCAAAAAGAGCAGCAATTCATCAGCAAGGAGTCTGGTAATGATGGTATGATCGGACCTACTGGGCAGTCACTCCCATGTGTACATATATGATCCACACACGGACAAAAACCCAGGAACACAAGGTCCATATGCACATGAGGTCAATCATTCGCTCGGATACATTCAGATACTGGATGCAGAAGTTCCTTTGAATGATTATGTTCCTCCTCCTGGGGCATCATTGAAACGTTTCTGCTGTGACCTCACTAAAGGGTAAGGGAGAGCAAGAAGAACATTAGAAGCACCGAAAATGAGCGAGGACGAGTCCTTGAATTTTAACCGGATGCTCCCCAGGGAGAACTCCCCTCATCTCTGTGTGCCTTTATGGTGGAATCCCACAGCTTCCTTTAGGAGCTCAAGGACCCTGCCTGCTTGTGTACTGTATATTCTCAAAGGGAAACTCATCTGCCATCACTCACTCAAAAGCTGCTTTTAGGGAGGAAAATAATTTGATGAATCAGTAGCAAAGGGTTTCTCTTGTGCTGTTTCAGCTCCAGATAATGATGCCCCTGCAGCTACAGCCAAAGCAGAGGATTTAAAACAGGATACATATCACAGTTACAAGTGATTTGATCTGGAGTCCAACTACATCACCCTGTAATGAAAAAGTTTTACTTTACTAGAACTTGGGTCTGTTCACTTCAAAAGTTTAGACAGATTATTTAACATCTTAAACAAAAAGGTCCCCAAGTTCAGGGACTGGGCAATTGGGCTATGCAACAAAAAATCTACACAATAAGAATAAAATACTTCAAAAATCACATAAAAATATAGACATACTGCACATCAAATTAAACAGCAGAAACAATGCTACATGTACATATACCTAAGTCATATGTACACATGCCGAACACAACTCCAACACTAACATGAAATATCAAACTCCAAAACAGAGGCCCTGTTCTGTGCAGACGTCTTTGTGTGTTTACATTTCCAATCAATAATCACATCACACAGCGCAAGGGGCATAACAGTGTAAAATTATTCAAGTCAAAGTGTTTCTGTTTTTCTCTACCTTACTCTACGGCATTCCTAGAGTGTCAGTACATGTGCTTTAGAGAGTAAACACTTTGAAAAGCACCAGAAAATTGCCTCTATTTGTATATTTCATCTTCAGTACTGCATACTATTGCATGCTTCGTCTCTGTTCCTCCCCATGCTCCCATGAGCACAGAGTGGTGAATAGTGTCTGAAAACATAAATCAGCAACCACACAATTTAAAAATCTTATTTAGTACTTAGCCATTTACCTCAAAACTTGAAGGTCTGAACTGGGAGAGACTTAAACTCTGAGCTGATCACATTCCAGTCGCAAAGTCGGAAAAATGTGGATTCATGCTGCAAAGCTGATTCATTTGGAGCATAGATAACTTCCAAAAAAAAGTGCATTCTTCATGATAACTGCAAATGGTATTGCATAATGCATAAAAATGAACAATATTATGTGTATGACTGACATAGTATGAAACAAATACAACAGAAATTAGTGTTGTTAATTTGTTTCGAGTGCTAACCATATTGAATTGTAAAATTAGGGTTGGTAGAGTTGCTCTGAATTTCCGAGTCAGAATTCCGACTTCAGGGGGTATTCCAGTTGAAATTTCCAACTAGGAAGCCTTTGTAGATCTAGAGAAAACATATGACAGGGTGTCGAGAGAGGAACTGTGGTATTGTATGAGGAAGTCTGGAGTGGCAGAGAAGTATGTTAGAGTGGTGCAGGACA
>JAQQAE010006177.1:0-16913 GCA_029823295.1 Pseudamia nigra
CCAGAGCTACAAGGACATGCTACCGGGCCTGGCGGCCGTTAGAAAAATCTATAAATAGGCCGCATCGTTGTATAAGCTGCAGGGTCGGCAATGTGTGAAAAAAGCCGCGGCTTGTCGTGTGAATATTACGGTACATTTGAAAATTGCATTTTTAAATGGTACATAATATATGATTCCTTGTCCAGAATCATCCAATCAGAACATGCTAAATTATTTCTCTGTTTCCTTATTTCTTATGCGTGTTTCTCATGCTGTGTTTTAATTTACGGTACAGTGACTAACCATATGTATAGGTTCATTTTCTCTGTTTTTCAATCCATGCATTCAGTTCATGCGCTACAAACTGAAACTGTCACATGCATCATTGTTGATAGACTCCAATCCTGTTCAATCCTGTTTTTCACTGCTCTGGCCCATATAACTCTGCAACAGCCTGATACCGCCTCAAGGTTTATTCAAATTTCCCCTCATCTAATTTAGCATAGGCATCTACTTCAAATGGATGTGATTATTTGAAAATTGTTCCACAGCAGTGTCAGCCTTACCGCAGTGCCCTCCACAATGTCCCTCCAGACAGGTTTGTCCCCACTGCCCTCGCTGAAGTCCAGCAGGTTGTCCACCACTACCTGGCCAATCAGGTCATGTCTGGAGAAGCGGTCAAAGTCATACACAGAGAAATGCAGCTTCCTGGAATGTAGCTCATTCAGAGGCACACCAAACTGAAATGTTTCATTGAACACTGGGTTCAGGGTCTTTCTGTGGACCTGAGGAAGAGGCAGAAAAAAGTTTTCATGCAACTGCTTGCAAATTTTGTGACTATTATGCTATAATTTTTTTTACAGTTGAACCATTTTGCACTTCAGATTGCATTCGAGACACTGATATAAAAATAAAATCAGTAAACTTTTTTTATAACACATCCAGAATTGCAAGAGTATTGATTGCTGGTATGAAAAATATTCCATTCACTAATTTCCAACTGAGCCAATATGGATATTTTTCATACAAGCAAAATATACTGTAACTACATACCCAAGAACACAGGAACAATTAAATACTGTCAAATGACCTGTTTTTGCTTTTGAAAAACGACATTTTTTACATGTGACTTTTGTGTCTCATCTGTAAAAAAAAAAAAACAAACTACACATACATATGGTGAGCGGAATAATCTTCAGCACACAAGCTCTTATCTCGGTGCTGTTTCTTCTCACTCACCAGTACCTAGTACTGAATCTCTCTTTGCCTTTCAGCAAAAGGTGTATATTCTTTTTAGCTATTTTTTTCCTTATCTCTTTTGTTTGTTTTCTGCTTCTGCAAACCACCCAGCTCTTCTGCTGTTTCATCCAAACCAACTTGGAAACATAAAAGGCATCACTTTTTTTGTCTCACTCTAGCAGGTAGGAGCCACTTGTTGTTTAGAGCAGTGAACATAAAAGCTCTGATTAACTGCTTGTTTGATGAATCACATAGTGTTCAAAGCAGAATAAACATTTTTACACGTAGACGCCATAATTTACAGTGTGAGATGAATCTCTGATTTAATTAAATTAATTGAAAGTGTGGTCATACCTGCTGAAATGTCCTAAAGCAAAATAATTAACCTTCTGGTCTGACCTTGTTTGACAGCCAGAAAGAGAAAAGTGAATTTCATATATTTCTCAAGGGATGACAAATCAAATTGTGCCTGTCAAAATTAAATAATGAGTTCAAACTATGTGTAAAATTCAGTGTTTTCTCCACCATCAAATACAAACTACGTCCACAACATATTGTTTAGGACTAAGAGTACTACCTCCATAAGTCAAATTAAAAGGGCAATTTTTAACACAGAAAGAAAACCACTGTAATGTTCCTCTCACTATATTTCAACACAATGCATGCAACATTGGCACATTTGCCATCATTCTGCCTTCAGTCTCCAACACAGAATTTTCCATTTGTTGATCTACTGTTTATCTGCTACGATGCATTCAGTATAAATGCTGCCATGCAATAAAAGGTAGTGATAATTAAAATGTGGCACACACTCAATTTTCCAAATCTAACTTTTGTCACTGCCTGAGTGGATCTGTCACTCCAGCTTATTTGCACTTGATGATTACTTGTTAGCTTTGCATTAAAGACGCAGCTCATGGATGGTTGTCCCTTTAGAAACTGGAAAGACAAAGCTGAAGTTCAAATATCTACTAGAAAGTGATGTCTGTTTCACTTTGAAATTAGTTAGAAAGATAAAAACCTAGCCAAATATGCTGTAGTGCTGTAAAAATTTCATGTTAATGAGAATGTGATTGAAATTAAATAATCATCTACACTCTAAACAAGAGAGAGGCAGTATTATGCAAATAATGGAAGTATTCATGTTTTGGCTTAAGGGGCTTTTGTGACATACATGAGACAGACACACAAAGGAGGAATCCAAAAGGGAGGAATTTCAAATTGGTACAGCGTAATTGCCACTGACACCATTAAAAAATATAAAAAAATAAAAAATAAATAAACCCTTTCTTGGCCTAACAGTCAATTTAGACCACTTTCAACTTCCGATTTTTCTCTCAGTCTTAGCACAACATGGACAAAAATACTGAAGATATTTATGGTTATAAAACAGTTTGTGAGGCCACTGGGCTCATAAGACTTGAGTTTGTCCTCAGAGAATAAATTAGAAGAGGATTTCTTAAAGAAAAGGGTAGCTTTCTTGGTACAGAACAGCCTGAAACATACTCAAATATTGACTCAACTGTCTGGCAACACCAGAGTAACACCCAGTGATGCCTCATAATAGTCAGAAGCACATTATGTTGAATAAATTATACCTAAATTGGATTATATTACATTAGTGAAACTGTAACGTTTCCCCATGAGGAAGCTAGGTCATCTGAGCAGAGGAAGCATACAGAAAAATGGGAAAAGGATGTTTAAAATTGGATTTTAAAATAAATATTTAAGTTTACCACAATGGAAACAGGTGAGTGTAGGAGTGGGAGAATGAGGCACCTTGGTCTGGAATTTCTTCTTTCTGTCTGGCAGTAAGTAGATCTTCACATAAGGGTCAGAGAAGCCATTGGCATCCTTAGCTGGCAGGTCCAAAGCTTTCAATATCTTCACCACCAACTGCTCCGTACTGAGACAAACACATACAGCAAACTATATTAGACTTCACATCCTCCTAATAAAAAAGGCATAGGGGCTGTGCAAATGTACACTAGAGCTGTATGAGACCCAGACAAGATCAACCCACACTCACTCACGAACACACACCAGACTTTGTATCCACATACTGTTAGTGTGTGGGAGGTTCTTTGTCTCTAGAGCAATGAACAACAAGAATAGCATGTGTATGTATATGGGTGTATGTGTCAATTCTACAGTTGTATGATGACTGTACTATGATAAATATTGACTGGAAACCTACAGGAAAAAACCTACAAAAGAAAATGTTTGATACATGTCGACACGTTAGATCCAAAAACATAAAAACAAGTGGGCATGCGTATATTGGGAAATTCTGGGCATATTCTGCTAATCAAAACTAATACCTGGTGCCAAACCTGATGTTTTAAAAAACTGGTTTATTTTATTTTTATTGTTATTATACTCTCTTTTTTGCCAGGAAAGCGAATAAATCTTCAGTATGTAAAATAATCAAACCACTTTAAAAACTTTACGATCTCCATAAATGAGTAAAGATTGAATTATGTACATTTATTGATTTCATGTAGCCTTTGTCAATGGCAATTTGTCATTTTACTTTCTGATAGCCAGTGCCAGTGAACAAAACCAGTACTCGTCAATTTATCTACGCATCTCTAGAAGTAAGACTAATTTTCACAGATGAAGTGATTGAACCAGAGTATATTCTCCTACAGCTGAGTTTACATGTACACAGTGAGGCACTGATGCATATCAAAAACCAACAAAAAAGCTTCCCCATGTATGTCATCATGACTAAACAATTGTAGGTTGCAGTATGAGTAAGGAGAAGCAGCACACTGTGTGTGTCTGGAAGTAAGAAGTACCAGGCCTGTATTTTTTAATGTATTTATTTATGCATCCATCCATCCATCCATCCATCCATCCATCCATCCATCTATCTATCTGTCTGTCTGTCTGTCTATGACATGTTTTACTATTTCATCCACACACTTGACGATGCAGGTTCTACAGCAGGACTAACACACAACTATGCAAGCAAATGCACACATACACGCACACTGATACACGCTCTTACACTGAAAGTCATGGCTGCATCTCACGCACCGTTTATTATGTATTTAATTACCAGATGAAGATGAAGATGGCTCGGAGGCCTTTAATCAGACCTCGTTAGACTGTGTCTCCCCGTGTTAACCAGTGTGTCAGCACTTCATTAGCTGCTTTAGGAGAGCATCATGATCTTTGGGGTTAAGGAAAGATCAGAACAGTGACCCTAACAGTTAAAATGTCTACTGTTAATGTGCACCTATCACAGATAAAATATGTCTTTTGACAGTCCAACCATGGTCAGTCTGAATGCGTGTTTACCCCTGAATCACATCCTATTAATGTAACAGGATAAACATACCCAGTCTCCAATCACATCAAATCAGGGAGATGATTAGCAAGCCAAATTACTGTAGGAAATTGTAGATCCAACCTAGTCAAATAAATATTTTAACAAGGAAACCATGACCATTTCAATATATGTATATAATGATCTTAATCTACTATGAATCTGTGCCACATTGGTGTGAGAGTCTGCTGTTGCAGTGATTAAGCAATGTGGTTCACAGCAGTGCTCACATGTACAATAATTGGATATGACAAGAAACATGTATAGATCAAAAAAACAACTTCTCTCCAATCATCATACATTTCCCTGCAATTGTAGTTCATTAAATGAGATTGTTACCGGTTTTCCTGTGTTCACATTTCAACAGAACACGACACGAGCCTGAACTATAACCAAGGTTTTTACACAATCCTAGTTGCATGCTGCAGAGAGTATACCTATTAATGCTTGAGCAGACACCAAAATTCACAGCTGTATTCCTGGCAGACAATGCCTGAAAGCTAGCTGTTATTCCCACAGTGGAAATGTGTCAGCTTTTAATGGGATTGTCAATAGAAATGCCTTTCCCAGAGGTTCTAAGAAAGATTGACATTGTTGTTCTGACTGTTATTCTCCGAAGAGCAGGGGTCTCACACGCTAACATACCCATCGTATCACATTTCTTGCTTTCTCTTCTGTGTATCTACATACATACCCATACCTACTTGTGGCTACATGTCTAATCTTTCTTCTTTGTTCCTCAGTTACTGCTTCCCCTGTGATTTTTTACTGAATCATTTTTCCCCCAGTATAATGACAGGCAACTCAAACAGGACATATATTATTTTATGATGATTAAGATAAAAAAAGGGAACACTTTTCATCATTCACCTCCCCCTCTGTTCCATTCTCTTTCTAATTCTCTTTATCTGTAACTCCAGCTGTAACACACTCTGGTGTTATTATGTGTTGATAGGGTCTGCTGTTTAAAGTGGCTCTACATATATAATTCATGACTGTAACAGCCTTTCTCTCCCTTTCTTTTCTGACCATCAGCACTTTCACCCTTTGCAATGTTTCTACATGTCGGGGATACCAGAAATAAGGGACTGCCACCTGAGCTTCAGACAGGCCAAGCAAGCAGGCTGCATATGCTCTTCCCCAGTCATACAAATTCAAATACAGACTCTTCCATCATCCAGTCTTCACAGCATGACGCCCATCAATTACCTACTTAAACTCAAATTATCCAGTAGAGACCATGGCTTTGTCAAAGAAGCAAACTTAAATTAAATACAGCAATCTGAACCACACAGCACATAGATGACATAGAAACGCTCTTCTAGCTTGCTTTTAAATGTATCTTCCTGTTAATGATTAAACAAGACGTTTTCTATAATCACCACAAACAAACAAGGGCACAGCCAGCACAATACCTCATGCTTCTAGTATATGGATTTGGGGAATCTACTGTAATATCCTGTAAAACTGAATGACTGTGGGCATGAAATTCATTTTCTTTTTAATTTTGGGGGGTTGGTCTGCTAATGGGGATAAAAACATGCTAACACATATTTTCCAAATAAGTACTTTGTCTCTGTTTTGTAAAGAAATTCAATGAATTATTATCTATTCAGCTTTTTAACTTGGTGTTGTGGGAGCTTTACATGCACTGCTATATGCGTGGTCTAAGAGATGTATCAAAATTCACATACAAAATCCTACTATAGTAGTTTACAAGTTTTTGTAGATGTGTCTACCTGGTTAATGTTCACATCAGCTTTAACATTAATAAAATTATTAAATTAATAATATTTTACAGTGTCCAGTACAATGCCTTTGTACTCTGGTGGGTTGTGGTGACACTTTTCTGTTTTGAAAATTACAAATCTTAAGAAGTGTATTTAACATTGCCTGGTGAATCTAAAATAAGTTTAAGTGACTTTTTTGCTTTTTTTCCACCATTTTGAGCAAAGCTGAGTGTTGTTGCACTTTAACTTCCTATCTTAAAAATAGTGTATGTCTGTAATGTTCTGCAAGGGTGACATGATATTGAATCACACTGACAGAGCAAGTATGTTATTGTGAACGTTTGCTAACTTACTTGAAGGCATAGCGCAGGAGAAAGCTGATTTTGCCGCAGGTGTCACCCTGTTTGCCTTCTCCCTGGTCACTCTTGGGTCTGTACAGCTCTGGTTTGATCTGCCCAATACTTGTTACCTGCTCCTTTTCCTCACCATGGAAATCAGGGCTCGAAAGCTGGTGAGTCATGGGCTTGGGCCTAAACAGAAACATAAGAGCTTAGAGGGTGAATATTAAGTGAACTGCACAATATACACAAACACCAGAAAAAGAAACTAATACACCGCAGTGTGATTCAGCAGCTTAATCAGAGATGCAATGGTGGGTAAACCTTTTAGAATGATTTTAGTCAGGGTTTTAATTTGCATAAAAATTTGCACAGCTTTTTACAAAGGTACATACTAAGCGTTATCGGATCAAGGGTAGTTGTCTGATGATGTGTTTGTGGAATTCAGACCACAAAACCCCCAACTTCACATTCACTGAAACACATCAATATGTAATGCATGGGTTGCCATTACACAGGTGAACACTAAGAAAATCTGTTTGTATCAGTCTCACTTAAAAAAACAAACAAGGTTTTCATCATGAACCTTTGCAAAAAATGAATATGGAGAGATTCAAAACAAAGTCATTTGCTATTACAGATCTCAAAAGCTTTCATTTAGGGCCAAGTAAGATTACAGCTAACATTATGCAGCTAATGTTTTTTTTGTCATTATGCTCATAAAAACATTTTGTGAGGCAGATCTCTCTTTTTATTAATTTTCAGTCATGCATTTTTCAATGGATTTTCCTTTGACCCTATAAAGCCTGACCCAAGAAATAATGCAGAGAAAATTCAGATTTAAAAAAAAAAATCTGAAGCCTTTATTTGCCCCTTTAACAAAATTAAATTATAATAAACAAATATAATTTGCATCTATGTTTTTTTTATTTTTTTCATATTTGACACAGTGGGCGTTAAACATAATTCACCTCCACCTGGGGGCAAAAGACAAGTAACAGATTGCATTCAACAGGGTTTTGAGCAAAGTTTTTACCATATGATGCAATAGGTCTAAGAAATGTGTGTCTCAAATATGATACACACGGCATTATAGGGTTAATGATCACTATGCTGATTCTAGCTACTACATTCAAATATTACACTGAATGCATACACATGTCCAGTACACTTACACACTCTTGACCTGCTGCTGCGAATGAGCATTTGGCAGGTCTTTGTGGGGCTGTGCTGCGGCCTCTGAGTTGGGGACATCTGGAGAGGTCTGACTCAACTTCAGGGTTCCTAATGGTGTGAGAGAATAGACAAACAATGTGCAGTGACTCACATGTGTCTTTTGTTATTTCTATCAGGCTGACAGTCATTACACTGATTGTAACAGCACTGCATTTGTAACACAGGACTGACATCATTGATTTTTATTGATTCTGGTGCATTGATTTAACAGACAGTGATTTAAAAACTGAGAAGGAAGGAATGGGAAGAGATGTTTATCGCAGAGTGAGGATGAACACATTAACAAACAGAGATGTAGAAATATGTGTTAACTGTAAGGAATTTTGAGTTACAGTATAAAATGCAAAGCAGCTGCACAAATCTTGACATCCTTAATAAACACAACACCATGCCAAGTGATAGTCATCCATGCATAATATTTTTACACAAGTTAAAACAGTTCATTTTCTATAATTGTCAGATGTTGCTGCAGTGCTACTACTAACGTAGAACCACAAAGGATTCTCTCAAAGCTGCATTCATTAATAATGTCCTATCATTATAATTGGTTTCAAAATTGTAACTGAAATAATTTGAAAAGTCCAGCAATATGAAAACAGTGCTTCTCATAGGAAAACACAGAAAATCAGAGAAACTCTGCAGCTCTTTGAATGTTTTAGCTAGTTCTTTCAGTTTCATTTTACTGCTCCCATCCAACTTGTTTTCAGTTGTAGCAAGGCACTGTTTTCTGCAAACAAGGTCTAATAACACCTGTCTGACAAAGACAGCAAACACTTAGGAGCTAAAGAGCTACAGTTTCTAGTATTAATTTGCACAAACCAAATCAGAGCTTGAATGGAAATAGAATAGTACACTCATCAGTGTTCCAGCATCTTAATAATTTCTACTGAATGGTAAAGGTTGCTTGCTTTGCCAATAGCCATAGATGGGTTGTATTTTTTCTTTTTTTTCTGAGTGTTTTTAGAGATTTTTCTTTCCCTCCTTCTCTTTTTGATGTGGAATAAAGAACAATCAGTCAGTCGTCCACTCAATCAGTTGATCGTCATATCTATCCTGTCACAAGCAAATCACTCATTCAACTTTAAAAACAAACAAGCATGAATTTATTACTAAAACCTTTGCTTTATTTCAATCTTTGACTAAACTCTTGTACACACTATTTCTATGTACAGTAAAAAGACTAAGCACATTGAAACAGAAATATTTCTTCCATATAGTACCACTGACGGAAACCTCATTTATATGAACAGTAATGGTCAGCATTCATCACAGTGGTGACTCACTAGATAAATTATTCACAGTATGTAGTTATATGTATGTATTAAATTCAGAACTCTGAGTATATTAAAATGAGATGTTATTGGCCGAGGCATCACATTAGTCTTAAAGTCATGTTGGGACTAATAGTGTTTAATGTTAGTGCACAAAGCTTGCTCCCCTTCTTACCAGCATTGTTAGGGTAGGAGTCCATGTCCAGGTAGGAGTGCTCCTGGGTCTCATGTGGCCCTCCAACCACCCCTCCACCATCGCCCCTCTCCAGCCCCACCAGGTCAG
Organism: Pseudamia nigra; assembly: GCA_029823295.1. Taxonomy (NCBI): domain Eukaryota; kingdom Metazoa; phylum Chordata; class Actinopteri; order Kurtiformes; family Apogonidae; genus Pseudamia; species Pseudamia nigra. Next base: position 9,411 of record JAQQAE010006177.1, read on the forward strand.
AGAAATGTGGGTGGTGCTGACCCTGCTGGCCCAGGGTGGGGTAGAGTGAGGATGAGGAATGGCCCTCCTTTCTTTGCAGCAGTGGAGGTAAGAGTGAGGAACCTGCAGCACCTCCGAGGCTTCCAATGCCAGCACTTCCAGGCAGTAACCCTGATGTCAGGCTCAGGCCTCCACCCTCCTTGTCCCTCCAAGGCAGCCAACAGAGCTTCCATGAGACGAACAGGGAGACGGAGAGGAGGACAATGCCACAGAACGTCACAATGACTGAGAGCAAACTGACAGAGATCTCTACACAAGACATAGGGAGACATGGGAGGGAAGAAAAAAGGATAAGAGGGTTAAAAAAGAACAGTGATCCATAGCTTCAAATTTAAAACAATGCCATTTAAAAATATGAAGACAATGATATGCAGCATTGTACATATCCTATGTTCACACCTTAACACATTCTACATATGACTAACAAATCAACAGCTTCCTGCTGCAAGATCAACAAACCACACTCCTCTTCAACACATACCCGCCATTAGCAGCTTCACCACCACATCTACAAATCACACACTACAGAGCAGGAGCAGGAACCCGCTCTTGGCACAAATTGATATTCAGCCATCCCCTCAAGCTCAAAGCCCACGTTTCAATCTTAAGCTTAAAATGGGGGCAAACGTTGGCAGAGTGGCTAATGTTAGAGGAGGAGAGGAAGCAAAAGACGGAGGCAGACAATTAAGAAAATAACCAACACCCACTGCAATTCCTCAATGTAATGTCATCACACATTTTCTAACAGGAATGTTTTAATTTGTAACAGCTCAAGGATTGTGTATGAGGGTTAAGGGGTGGTAGTGGAGGGGGAGAAGACGAGGGTGTTGGGGAGAGAGAGGAGTATGAGTCATCCGAATGAGAAACTGTACACAATAAAAGAAAAGCGCAGTTTCAGCACCAGACTGTTGGACAGCTCCAGCCTCAGTCAAAAGAGCAGGAATGAGAGTCAACATTAGCTACATATATCTGTTTTGTAGTTCAGCTTAGGGTTGAGAGGTGCAGACCTGCTTTTGTCAGAGCCTATACTATATCATGAATTCATAAATTTGTAAATATATTATAAATAGTCAATGATTTTTTATAAATGAACAGGCAAATAGATAATGAATATTAATGAATAACTATTCATACCTATTGAAAGTCTGCTTATAAATAGTGTGAAAACTTTTTTGACAAACGAACCAGCCACATCCCACAAAGAACCATAGGCCCAGAGCTCTGAACATGAATATTCATTGCTTGTAAGTAGACCAAGAAGACTCATTACAATGTGCAGAATTTGTCTGCTTCTTCCACACCTTGCAGCGTCTAACTAGAATTTCTGCTTCTACCCGTGGAGGACTTCATCCATATCAGAGGGTCATCAATTAACAGCTCCTCCTGTCTGTAGGCAGGCTAATCATCATCGCTGCTGAGGATACTGTCTTCCATTGTGATGAATTTGTTGCCAGTACCCTGACCACACATTCACACAAGCAGATACAAAGGCCCATTTTGTTTAACCCTTGTTTTTTCTTTTATTTAAATCACTTTATAAAGTCTTTATGGTAGGACAAGGACATAAACTGTTAAATCACACAAAAGTGAATTAAATTTTATCTGTAACAGGCTGACAACACGACTGAGAGCAAATGAGTGAAAACAAGACAATGGCAGCCAATCCCAGGGCCCTGGGGTACATCTTCTGGAATTTGGTTCGCCTTCTGTCTCCACCCGCCGTTCTTCTATTTTTCTTTCACTCTCTCCTCTATATAATCCCCTCAAACACTCCTTGTTCCTTGCTGTCATTTCTTTTCCCAAGCACTACGCTTCTGCATGCTCTGACTTTATTCCTGTCCTCAGCGACTGTCTTTTTGTTTGTTACCCCTACCTTCTTTCTCTTTTCTCCCCCTCTCTTCTCTGCCTGTCTTGCCTCTTGTTTCTTGCTTACTCCTTTGGTAAATTATTCATCAGTCTGTATATGTCATTAATCAGCACTTGTTCAAAAGATATGATTGGGGGTCTGTGGAGGTGGGGGATGGGTGAGGAGACATCGAGCAGTCGTGGTTATGAACAAGAAGGAAGGGAAGCAAGTAAAGAGCAAGCCATGAAAAGAGCAAGAACAGAAGAGGAAATGCACAGAGTGAGGCAAGACAGAGCACAATAACAAAGATTGTGAGACAGGGACAAGGAAAAAGAGGAGGAAAAATGAGGGTCAATGGAGGTAGGATGAAGTAAAAAGCAAGAAGGAAAAAAACAGAACTGTATTGATGAAAAGGATGGGGAGAAAAAAGCAGCGCCAGAATAGACAGCAAGAGAGAATTGAAAACAGATTGGTACACATGTTGAAACAGGCACATCAACTGACTATGTCAATTCTTGCTTTTCATTCCCCGAGCAGAGAAAGAAGAAGGGAGAAAGAATGATAAAGTTGATACAATTACCACGCCATATGTGAAAGAGTAGAAACCAAAGAGGCAATGATAGAGAGGAAAAACTGGGAAACAGAAAGATGGAAGAAAACAAGCTGACAATGATTTAGAGCAAAACCTGAAGAGAGGAGGGGTTTAAGGATGAGAAAGGTTAATGTATTGATCTGGAGGGGAAAAACAAAGCAGGCAGAGGAGTAGGTTGTGTGTGGTTGGCAGATCAGGCTGCGCTGATAAAACAGGGCTGTGATCAAACGTGCACTGTGACTGTCAGAGGCCAAACCAGTCTCCTCCATTTGTCTCTCTCTTTAGGACAGCTGCTGTACCTTCCAGAGTACTGACACTGCCACAGATCCATCGCTAATCCACAAAGCATAAAGAGCGAGTCAGCAGGTGGGTGGGTGGTTGGGTTGGAAAAGAGGTCTCTGAAGTACACCATGAAGAGGGACTGAGACTCCCTGTCAATCAAGTGCCTGATGCAAGCCCACTGGGAGTTGTACACTGATCCACATCAAACAGATCTCTGTTGCTTACACAAGCCATCCACTGACAGCTTTTGGCGGTCATGGTCCTCAGAGGGCTTGGAGACTTCCATCAGCACACCAAAAATCACAGCTGGTAAGCAAGAGGGCCAACATCTACAACCATAGTGTGACATTTCTTCACATAGGCATTCAATTCCAGAGGCAACATAGACCCAATCCAGGCTAATCTACCCTGAGCCCCAGATATCCATGTTAATCTGTATAACAGCGCACAGCACTTCGAAATGCTTCAATGGGGACCCACACATAATGCTACAGTTTGAGATATATGCACTGTAATAATTCCCATATAATCATCACAGAATTCTGCAAAGAATCCTTGAACATCACAAAATTGTAGGTTACCCGTTTCAATCAAGCAGTTGAAAATTTCATGGTATGCCATTCTGAATACGTTGTGTATCTAACATCTTTAATCATGACCAACCGTCTTGACATTTGTCTTTGCACAGTTACTCTGGTTCAGTAATAAAATCTTGCCATTGTAGTTTTCTGCATACTATATATCTGCATATTATAACATTAGTGTCATTTTTCATTGAAGATGCTGATACCCCCCTTTCAATTGGCAAGAGCAAGTGGCTAGGGTGGTGGTAATCGTGGTGAACATGCAAAATGCAGGACTTTGACAAAAGAGAGTTTGTATGTTGACTGTAGTTTTTATGTTTAGGCAATTACAGGACTTGTAAAAAGATTGCTGTGTGATTTGAATATTTAATACAATCACCCATTTTTATTATATCTTGTCAGATTTTTTCTGTATTAAAGTAAGTCCTAGTGTCTTTACCAAACCCCAACCAAGTGCTGTCAGTGGCTAAAGCGGCTGCTCTCTTGACAAGTCACTCTTGGGAAACAGATTTGAATATCTTAAATGAAGATTTCCATTGGTTATATCATGGATATAAGAAGAAAAACACCAGAAAACACAAGTAAATTTATCATTTCTAAAACACAGAGCTGAAGTTTAGTCTCATTCTAGTTTCTCAAAATGCCAAACGTGCCATGAGTGATTAAACATTATAACACTATTATGCGTGCAACTAGAAATGTAGCTATGAAATGTATTAATGAGTCAGAAAATTTGAGATTATACATAGCTGTGCTTTGCTGAAGTGCACAATAGCATAATTTTATTCTGCCAGATGGGTTAGGGTTAGATACATCTGAAATGCAGTATACTGTATGTAATAAAACTGGAATTTTTTCATTTTGTTTGCGCCTAGATATAATCGGCGATTATGATTGGCGCTATACAAATAAAGATTGAATTGAATTTTGTTATAAGATATTTTGCATCTGTGAATCCTGATTACTAGCAATAGCTAGAAGTCCTGTATACATTGCATCATTTGAATTAAATGTAATGTAACACTGCTTATATGTATTGCCCCTATCAAATAAATTTTAGATAAATATATTAATAAATGATCATTGTCAGTAAGTAAAAGCCCTCTAAAGGGTCTTCAGACTTCTAAAATTTTAAAACTGCATACTCAATTCTTTTAAATGAATGATTTATATAATGTATGCTTAAAATATGTTTGTTCTTTCTGTAGAGCTGTGATATGATCTTTATATTACATTCTACACCAACTGACTGTTTATAATTAAGACCATATTAAATGCACACCGCACCCAAGAGACAGTTTTGTCACTTGGTGTGTTTTGGCATTACTTGAGTTAAGTCATGAGCATGTATTTAGCAAATGTGGATACAGATCAAACAAAAGGATTTTTTTCCTTCTAGCTCAACATTGCTTCTGTTTTCTGAATGCAGAAAACCACCAACTTATACACAGTATCTTTGTACAGGTGATGAGATATTGATGCTGCTAGAGGTGAATTTGCTTTAAGACTGAATAAAGAATACAGGATTTTTTCTCATTTTGTTAGTGCTTTTAAAACATGTACATACTGATAAAATGTGACAAATATGAATTCATTTCAATATTTATGGAAGTCAGTAGTTACCTGTGTCCAGCTGTCTGTTGCGACCTCTCAGCAGGTAGCTGAACTCCTGGCAGCGTTCATTCTGGCTGTAACCCCTTGGAGAGTTGAAGCATAACTCCTCCACCAACACCAGTGCCTTCTTACACAGGTCTTCATCCCAGTCCCCCGACATCCTCCAATCTGCATCGCACTCTCACCAGCAGTCAACCAATGACAGTGCAGCCCTCTGCGCCCTCTCCTATCGGACGGCGCTCAGATAAAGAGAGTACTGTCCCGTCCACCTTTCACAGGGTGTGAACTGAGTAAGAATAGGCTTAAGGACCTGTCAGGGCGAGGATGGTGAAGGAAGAGCACGAGGGGCTCTGTTGGGTGTCACGGTCTGGATCAGAGAGACCAGACTGATGTGCCCATATGTGACTGAGCGACACCCACCCCTCTCACTTTCTTTGAAAGACACAAAAGGACAGAAAGTGGCAGCATGAGTGTAAGGATATGTAAGTGCACAAATCCAGATTTTTGGCAGATTGGCCACCTTAACCATTAAATAAAATTACTGATGCCACAATCATTATTGTGGCATCATTATTGTGACATATCACATATCACTTTGGCATGTGCTATGAAGAGTGATACCAGGCAACTGAAAAGGTGTGAATGTACTGTTAAGCCCAAAATAAGGTGGCCAGTTCCACTCGCTTTGTCTTTTTACATTTGCTAGAAAATAACAGATAAAACAATACGGTCTGTGCATTATCTTATACCTATATAACGTTGCTACAGTAACCAGGGCATTATTTTTATAGCAGTGCACATTACAGATGTATTTAATAGTAAGTGAAGATAGTGCACTATACTCCTATGATTCTATTTTCTAAATGTATACATAAACTTCAAAGAACACACACACTGCAAAAAGATTTTCTTCTGTCATTAAATAAGACCGGATGCTAAGAGCTCATTACTCACTCAACATGGTGCATCTTTAATTGCAAGAAGCCCTATTGCGGATGATCTCCCAGGGATACAGAAATGATTTTGGTGTATGAAAATGTCTCAAACTGACCAATGGGTCAATTGCTATGAAACTTAATGAATTATTCCAAAGTAAAACAATCTCCTGTCTTGTAACAATAGAGAAATTCAGACCATTATGTGTTTTCTTGTAGTCATCAAACACAAAAACATGAGGCAGCTTTGTTAGTATCTGAAATGATTTTTGTGTTTTTCTTCTTTTTTTCTCCCAAAAATTCACAAATGCAATAAATGGAATACATTTCATCCCAAAATCACATTACTGTCAGACCGGCAGGTTTGGTTTACACATTGAAATGACTTAAAATCCAAATTAAAGCATTTCATTACCATTAATAATGTCATAAAGGCATTCATTTGTGTGTTTTACCTTTATTGAATGTGACTCTTGATATTTTGAGCCATGCTGAATTTGCAAGCTGGAGTGGGGACACTCTTCATGTAAAATTGTCTTTGCAAATAGATCTGGCTGAGAAATGGGAAGTTATGCCCGCAGTCCAAGCATAACCTTTAGCTTGTTATTTTCCTAATTTTCCAAGATAATAAATGGAGGCCTCCAGAAAAGCAGGTCAGTCTTTTCTCTTCTCTGCAAGTTGAGTTAGATTTAGAAGTGAGCTCCTCGTCATCTAGCTTGAGCAGCAATGAGTGGGACGCATCTGTTTCTGTATCCAACACATCTGCATGGACTGGACCTCAATGCCAGACACTTGAAGATTCTTTTGAGGCTCTTCAACACAACCTGAAAACAAAAAAGATATGATTGGTAAACACAGTACATGAAGTGTATTACTGTCAAACAAAAAGAATGGACAGAACCCTACATGTTTACACGATCAAAAGAACAGAAAACAAAAACAAAAAAAAATAAAATAAAAACCACATAAAATATATATTTTATTAGATATATTAAGCCTGACTGCCTTATGTCTGTTCTGCTTGTCCTTTCATCCAAGAGACCAAACTTTTTTAGCATATTGTCTTCATTTTTGAGCTCATTCTGTCTAAATAAAAGCAGGTCAATGCCCAAACTCCAGTTTCTCACAGTCTGCGAGTCTCCAGAGACTGTAACTGAGGAGAATATATGCAAAATAGCATTCAATTCAAATTGTTTGCAACTAGTACTGAAGACTTCTTGCCACACATCTTGCACTGGCTGTACTGTGGCCAGAAAATAAATCACTGGGAAAACCATGTTCATGGCAAGAGGTCAGCTTTTTCACAGTGCTGTTTGGCCCTTGTAAAGCAGTGGACCTATTTCTCAGGTGTCTCCTTAGACAGAGAAAGGACTATTGATCATTTGATATATGCTGTTCTGTGAAATGTCAGCATCAGTCTTTGTGCACTGAGTGGCACCTCCCTAGCAAAGTGCTCCTTATGTGTCCATCTGTCTCTGAGCCATCAATCAATCACTGCATTAGCCAAAGACATATTTCACTCTGAACAAGATCCGAAACAAAAATGGTACCACTCCCTTTTTAGTTCTCTCTCTTTCCTCTTGAAGACAGAAACACTCTTGTTCCTTCTTG
>JAQQAE010006178.1:0-16910 GCA_029823295.1 Pseudamia nigra
TTATATTTATTTTCTGCTTCATATGTCCTCTTTATTAGAAATTCTTTGTATAATGCATTTTTTTTCTTACAAGCTTTGTGTATTCCCTTTGTAAGCCAAGGTTTTTCACTTCTTTGCTTATTAAGTTTTTTTGTTACTAGAGGACAATGTTTGCCATATAGTTTTGTCCATATAGATATGGACAATATTCTAGATACAGTGATCCAGAATGCTTATACTTACAGGGGCTGAGGAAAAATAGCTACTGTAAGATAGTAAATAAAGCTATAGACATGAAACTGACACCAAATTGTAGTGGAAAGTTTGCTGATTCAGTAATGTACCCACGGATTTCATTATATCCTCAAGAAAACCACCATGGTGGAAATATTTATGCTGAATAACTATTGATCTAATAATTATATGTATGTGATTCCAAATGCTAATGGTAGGTTTTCATGGTCAAAGAATCCAACAATGAGGGTCAAATAAATGTAAGAATGTTACTTTTAGGTTCAATAACATTATGGGGGAAATGAACATAGGTTCACACAACAACGGTGGGTTTTCCACTGTGAAGACAAACTCCAGTACTGCGAGGGGATTGTGTGCCATCTTTAGCATGATAAATACAGTATACTGTTTGTACATTATAACATTGTGTCAGTCTTCTTCTGTCCTGGTAAGACTCTTGCTCTAATATGACAAAGTAAATGCCATGATTACACCACCAATGCCAAAACACCTGTAACAGAGACACCAACAGTCTTTGAATTTTATTGTGCTTGCATGCGCACCCAAACTAATCTTGTGCTGGTTTTATTTATATCCAGAGGTGGGTAGTACTCAGGTCAATTTACTTCATTACACTTGAGTAGTTTTTAAAAAAAATATGTACTTCAGAAAATAGTTGTTTTGTAGAACAATTTACTCATACTCAAGTTACAGTTGTGATGAAAAACTACTTCTATTTAGTTGCATTTGGCTAGAGCTCAGTGAATAGGAGTAACAATGTTGAAATAGAAAAAAACTTAAAGTAATCAATTAAATAAAAAAAAAAACTCGTGAAAATCATCAAGTAAATTAACAAAATGAGCTTAAAGGAATCTTTAAAAAGTGAGCAAAATAGACAATTACAAAATTAACCCAACTAAACAAAATGAGCAATAAAAACATACATTTAGGAAAATGAACCATAGACCCGAGCAACTGAACTGAAAAATGAGCAAGATGAGTATAATGGAAGAAAATAAGCAACACGTGGTAAAGCAAAAATCAAATAAGTTAAAAATACTGAAGAAAATGGGCAACAAAAAAAAATGAAATAACCAAGAAAATAGACAAAAATGGACAAAATAGCTGTTTGAGCCCAGTGTATGAGGCTGTAATAAATTACACATTATGAAGTTACACCCTACTGAAGCACTTATGTTATTGAGTACTTCTACTTGAGTCTTGAGAATTCTAAAGTAGGAATGCTTTGACTTGAGTACTGCTTCTGTGTACTCTACTCACCTCTGGTTATACTTGAGCCTCAAGAAGTCTTCAAACACTGGGTTACACTGCCTAATGTGTTGCACATAAGAAAAAGCTATTAGAGATGCTATTTTCCAAGATGGAAATAACAAACAAGAAAAAGTCATGTGAATGATTTGGATGAGTGACAAACAAGGATAATCTGTCCCAGTGATGGTTCGAGCCCCGTCTGCCTCCACAACAGCTTGATGGACTGCACTGATTTGTGAACTCATCATTCTAAACACATCGTCTGGTTTTGGTGTTTAGATGATGCTGGTACTGACACCCTGGGACAGGGGTTGTGGGTTGAAGGAGACATACGTAAAATCATGTTTCTTTGCTTTTTAACATGATAAAGCATGTTCCCGGGCCCTAAAATAATGTCAGTAGTTAAGGGACAAATAGCGCACGGAGCTTTTCTGATCCGGTTCAGTTGAATCTGCCTGAAAACCCGCAGTTTGTCTTTTCACCCAGATGTGATGTCACATCTCCTGTCAATCACCTCAGTCTGAGGCCTAGTTCCCGCCCACCTGGACTCAGGTCAGCTTTCGGCATGGTTCACGTCATATCAGTCCCTACCGGTGTCTCGTCTAATTTGCATAAGTCACACCCCATGAACTCTGATTGGTCCGACTGCGCTGTCACTCAGAAAACAAACAACCAATCAGAACAAGGGGCAGGGAGGGACTAAAAACAGGATTTTTTTAAAGCCAAGATTCAGAGGAAGGGAAAGAAATCAGCAAAGAAAACAATACTGAGAGCGATTCTGAAACTTATAGCCTCATTTATATTATATATGGGGTTCAGAAACTATAAATATTATACCAGAAAATGCACAATATGTCTCCTTTAACTGGTAGGATGGGGGTTGGTGGGATTAGTCCCCTCAGTGAAAGTAAATTGTCATTCACCCCCTCCCCCAAATGAGCCCATTTAGATTTATGTTTCTTACCAGTAGTTTGTAGCTTCTGCTTTACATAAATAATGACCTTGTCGCTGATTTTTGTTCATTGTTGGGTTTTTATTCATTTTGCGGATTGTTTTGTAAATGTTTTTCATTCTGTTGCTGATTTTGTTCAGTATCTTGGTAATATTTTGTTTATTTATGTTTACTTCCTTGAACATTTTCCTCTTTTTTGGTCATCTTTGTTCATTTTGTTGCTTATTTTGGTCATTTTACTACATAATCTTGGGTAAAAAAGGTATTTTTCTCTGGATCCTTCTGGAGATTTGGGAGCATAGAACACTTCATTTTCTATGATCTGCTGAATAGTTAATGCACTGGTTTGTCTTGCTATCACAATAGTCTATGCAGGGAACAAATATGATCAAAATGAACATGAAAATGAATAAGCAACCAAATACATTTTAAACTGGCTTTCTTTTTACTGTAAATAAATATTCATGCCATTACAATTTTAATGTATTTTATTGTTTGAAGGTAATATCAACAAATGAAAAGTAATAATTAACAAAATATTCAAGGATATGAAGAAAAATGACCAAAATCAGCAACAATGAAAACCAAAGAACAAAGTACTCCCAAAAATGTTCAAAATAATAAACAAAACAGTTCTCAAAATAATGGAAAAATGCAGAAAATTAATAAAATATCAAACAAACTGAGCAACAATGAGTGAAATAATCAAGAGAATGCAAGAAAAAATGAACAAAATAAGCCACAAAAATGCACAAGAAATGAACAACATAATCAATAAAATGAGCAGAAAATAAGTAACAAAATCAGTAAAGATGACCAAAATAATCATGTGAGAGAACCGGGCTGGACAAAAAAAAGAACAAAATGATTTGAGAAATGAGCAAAATAATCAACAACGTGCACAAAAAATCCACAATGACTGAAAATTAAACAAAATACAGTAGTCCAGGAAATGAGCAACAATAATGGAAATACGCAACACGATGAAAAAAGATGAATGAAAAAGTCAGGCAAATAGAGAAAAAAATGAACTTAAACAATGCACAATGACCAAAAACTGGACAAAATAATCAAGAAAATGAAACAAAAATGAACAAAAAATGAACCAAACAATCCACAAATGAACAAAAATGAACAAACTAAAGAAGAAATGAGCAAAAATCATCAAAACAAGGAACAAATGAGCTCAGATGAACAGAATATTCATGAAAATCAAATGAAAATGAACAAAACTATCTACAAATGAACAAATAATGAACAGAACCATCCACAAATATACAAACCAATGGAGGAAATCAGCAAAATCATCTAAAGAAGAGAATGCACGGAATACTCATGAAAATCAAACAAAAATGACAAAAACATGAACAAAACAAGCCTAAAAACAACAAAATATTCAAGAAAATCAAACAAAAATGCTTACAAATGAACAAATAATGAACAAAACCATTCACATACGAACAAAATCACTGAAGACATACATAAAAAAAGTCCTAAATAAAAACACAATGGAAAAAAATAACCAAAATAAGCAAGAAAATGAAATAATAATGAACAAAACAATCCACAAATGAATAAAAATGAACAAATCAATGCAAGAAATGAGCAGAAATCATCGAAACAAGCAACAAATGAGGAAAAATGAAGAGAATAATGAAGAAAAAAGTAAAGACAAATTATAAATTATAGTTATTAATATTTATGTAAAACAGGGCTTTTAAAAGACCCAGAATGACATTCATTTTTTGTTTTATTGACGGGGACAAACACACGTTACACTAATACTGAGGGAGGTCAACCCCCCCCGCACCCTCACACCCCGCCCCACCTCCCTCTATGGCAGCAGAGGGTGTTAGAATGCGGTCTTCTCTCCTGCGATCAGCTGAAGTGTAGCAGAGTCACTGTGGATGTGCAGAGAGGGCGGGCGGACGCTCCTTCCAGATGAGTCGCCCTCTTCTGGCTCAGCCTGTTCGGGAGCAGTGACCTCCTCCTGGCTGTCACTAACATGACACTGCTCCTTTTCCTCGAGGACACTGGGCAGCGGTGTGTCCGGGATGCTGCTGTGTGCTTTGTCCTCAGAGTTGTGGTTTTCGTTTTGTCCACAGGGGTCACTCTCCTCTGCAGGTTTACTCGGTGTGCGCAGATTTTTCGCGGCCTTCATGATGTCTGCCTGGAGCTGCTTGTGAGAATCCAGCAGCTCGCTTTTCTGCTCGGGAGTTGTTTTCTCTGGCACTTCATTAAAGGGCTTAGCACCTCCGGTTTTGTCCCTGCGGTCCACGTACATTTTGGAGGGGAAAGATGAAGGGTAGTAGGCGTTGACTTTGCGTCTGCGGCTCATGACAACTGCCCCACAGATAATGAGAAAGAGCATAAAGATGAAGGTGGTGACGACGAGGATGAGGAGCATGTTCTCTGTGAAAAAGTCCTCGACTTGTTTCAGGAAGTCCACATCCACGTGCACGGGCCCTCCAGGTGTGGTATGGTACTCAGAGAACAGGGAGAGGGTGGACGCAGAAGACGTGATGTTTGACTGCTCGTCCTCATCCGTGCTTCCCTCAAGAAATCCAGAAAAAGGTAGAGGTGTGGCCAAAGAGCTGCTGATGCAACACCCCACAGAGACGCCGATCAGGTGAAGGGCCGGGATCAGCATTTTAACAGAATCTGAGAAGACAATGAAAGGAAGCACTTGAATTTGAAAGGGACAGATCTCTGGTACAAGTCCATTTCACTGCATAAGCGTAGGTGCAGTAAATCTATTAAATTATCAGACTGTGCTTATAAGAATAAAACCACGTGGTTCACAGTCACACTGAGTGTTAGATATTAAAGGTTGGGTATTCACACACTACTGCTGCAAGTTTACAATAAGTCACATCTTTAGTTCACTGTTAGAAACTGGTTGAAGTGCATGTGCTTTTACTAAGGCGTCAGAAAATGATTAGCTAAAAGTTTTCATTTAAATTTTTCATTTCACGTAAATTTTTGGCAAAATTGAACAAAACGGCCGGTGAATCTTTTCATCCATTAACTGAGGTGTATGAGGAACATTGTGTGTCACGTACATGTGTTTGAATGGAACAAAAGATTTAGTGAAGGCAGAGAGGATGTCCACGATAAACGTTCTAGATGAACATGCACATCAAAAACTACAGAAAACATGAAACAACTAAACAAAATGATTGGAAGTCTCAAGAGAGATTGTAGAATTATGAAGCCCTCAGAGAGAGTAAACCTCCACCAAGGCAGCTCATTTTTGTCTTCATAATGAAAACCTGCCATTATCATTTGAACCTATTTCATTAGCATTTAGAATCACATCCATATCATTATAGTTATTCACCAAATAAATCCATCCATCATCTGCCACTTGTCCTGGTCAGGGTTGTGGCAGCAGCAGCCTGAGCAGAGAAGCCCAGACTGCCCTCACCCCAGTCACCTCCTCCAACTCCTCTAGGGGGTCCCTCCAGGGTGTCCTGGGTCTGTCCCAGGGCCTCCCCCCAGTTGGAGATAGTTTTGGCAACCAGGGATTGGACCACACAGGCCCCCGCCTTCGGCTCCCACCCAAACCACACAACACCAGACCCTTACGACCCTTCCTGCAGGTGATGGGCCCGCAGGAAGGTTACCAAAAATAATATTTCCATAATGGTGGTTTTCTTCTGTGTCTAGCAACATAAATGTTGAAGATATTGTATGTCAAACCCATGTGCACATTACTGAATCAGTAGACTTTCACTACAACTTGGTGTCAGTTTCACATCTATATCTTTATTTACTACCTTACAGTAGTTAATTTTGCTCAACCCCTGTAAGTGTAAGCATTCTGGATCACTGCATCTTGAATATTGTCCATATCTGGATCAAATTTTGTGGTTTGATAGAATCTATTATGGTGTTATCCCATATTTTTTGGCTAAAATTTCTGGGCATTTTTTGTGGCATTACAAGGGCAAATGTTGAATTTGCCTCTATCTCACAATGGTGAAGAATCCTTTAAAAATCTTCCGGATCCAGACTCTGATCCAGATGACACCCAGAATCGAATCAATTGGTCTTTCTTCTGACCTGTCCTGAAAATAACTTTTTCAAATAATGTTGTGAAAAAACAAACAAACAAAGAAACAAAAAAGAAATAATTGTCAACAAAAACATAACCTCCTCGGTTACTGTACTGCGCAAAGAGGAAAACCCTATATGAACCAGATCCAGATACACTGTTGCCTTCTGTGGCCCGGGCAGTGTTTCTTTACAAAGCATGGAATTGTACAGTAGTTGTAGTAGCACTAATAGGCCATTAATGCACATCAAGAAGGCAAGACATCACAGAAATGAACTGAGAACCATTCCAGGTGACTACCTCATGAATCTGAAGAGACATGAGTGTACAAAGCTGTCATCAAAACTAAACGTGGACAATAAAATATATAAAAACACCTTCTGGGTTGATAATCACATTTTTGTTTACTACATACACTAATTCCATATGTGTTGCTTCACAGTTTGGATGTTTTCAGGACTAATACACAATGTTGGACATAATGAAATTACTGTATAGAGAAAACACAGAAGGAGAAGGTGTGTCCAAACTTTTGACGGGCAGTATAGACATTCAGAGCAGCAGTGTAGAGACGTGTGACGAGAATCGTGTCCAGGCTCTGTAGTAGATTCCATTTCCAGTATGAGCCGTAAGTTTGGCTACATAGACTGTTGTATGTTTGGTTTGGGGAGAGGAGGTGATTATGTCTGGAAGAAAAAAGCCCCCCCCCCCCTTTTAGAGAGGCTGCAGAAAGTGGGCTAGTCCGGCGACCCGACGAGACGAGGACACGAAGTGGAACTGTGCGACAGGAAGTGATGCAAGTGAGGCATGAGACGGATGTGGATGGAAGGAGGTGACGATTGGTTCCTCGTCCGATCTGTTGTGGGACACGTTTACAGCTGATGATGTCATGAATGAGGCCGGTGATGACGGAGTGAACACATGATACACAGAGGCTGTGTATTTGGGCCAAACATTCACCGTCGTGCTGTAAATGTTTGGAAAAAAGCCTGGCATGTTCAATCCACGGCAAACACCTCGTCATTAACGACTAAACCCGGGTAAAAACATCTGCATTCGACAGATAAACACCCACGGTCTCCAAGATAAAAAAAATGCAGCAAAAACAGAGTATCCAGGAAGTCGTGTGTTGCCGTGCGCTGCTTTTGGTTCTTACCATGATGACTGACACGCCGGCCGTGGTGCTGTTGTGCTTTGGCGCCGGGTTAAAGTGTGTCTTCAGTTTACCTGTCACCTCCATCTTCATGTTGTTTTCTATAATCGCATCATCCTGCAGATACACAAACATGCAAGCTGTTTACTACACAAGAATGAAGGTTACAAATATACGTCTGTGAAGGTTCTCAGTCATCCAGGTTTTGGTATCAAGACCTGGCGTGTGGTTTTCCTTCTGTCAACTGCACTGGAAATTTGGTTTGAAGATGTTTCGCTACCTATCCAGGAAGCTTCTTCACTTCTAAATAGTCTCATGCAGGAAACCAAACCACGGCTTCACAGGCGAACCACGGCCTCAGGACAAGACTCCGCAGTCGACCTGCATGTCAAGGACAAGGAACATTCCTCTGAGGACTACGATGTTCAGATCTTGTCCAGGGAGGATAGGTGGTTTGAGTGAGGAGTGAAGGAAGCCGTTTTTGTGAATATGGAACAACCCTCTCTGAATAGAGGGGGAGGCCGAAGACACCATCTGTGCTGAGAACGCTACCCTGCCAAACTGCAGCAGATCTCCTGGGACACTCATAGCCCTCCTGCTGTCAACGACCCTCCCTCCACCCGCTGCCTTGGTCAGGGACCCTAACGACCCTGGCCCAGGTGAAGCTACCACCTTATAGGATGAAAGGATAGAGTCCGATGCCTGCATGAGACTATTTAGAAATGAAGAAGCTTCTTGGGTAGGTAGCGAAACGTCTTCAAACCAAATTTCCAGTCCTGTCGACAGAAGGAAAACCACGCGCCTTGGATGCAAATATACTCAGCTCTCAGAACAGTCGAAAAATATACCGTGACCCAAGGGTGCGAGAGGACGTCTTGTGCCGTGTATCGGGCCTCGGCGTTGACCTGCAGCATCTTTCCAATCAACTCCTGAAACAGCACGTGGAAAAACATCAAGACGTGAGCTCCAGAGGGACGGCACAGTTTCCGGGGCTGCTTTAGTACAAATGATTTGCCACAGTTGCAAAGCCAAGCGTTGAGATTTGTCTCATCCACCCGGAGATTTGGCATCAGCCTCCTGCTGCTGAATCAGCTTTAAGTTTTGCGAAAAGGAAAAACAACATGTACAGTTTTTCTCCAACACGGAATTTCTGGTTTTACTCATTTTAATAAAATAAGCTTAACGGATGCTAGCTGTATGTTGCTGTCCGTTAGCGCTCGGACTGTTGCTTCTGCTTCCGGATGCTCCACTTTGTCAACATCTGACTAGAATAGTTGTAACTTTTAAACCTGACACCTGGTCACGTCTCAGTGCTAATAACGTTTGACGAGCGCTGTACCGAGTCTGTCGCTAAAGATAATGTGACGTCACCCGAGATTAAATGATTGTGAAGAATATTGATGCAGAGTGAGTAACGTCGTGTGGGCGGTGCTTACTTCAAGGACTAAATACAATTCTTTATAACGGGGCAATGTGTGAAATCAGGCAAAAACAAAGAAAAATCAAGACTTTCAATTGCATTGTATGTGTATCGTGCCCGTTATAATCTAAGATTATCTGTAGGCGACACGCAGAGTAAACCCGACAGAACCCCCCGATAGGGCGAAAGAGAAAAACCCTCCAGCAGAACCAGGGTTCTGGGTCAGAGGTGAGATCAACGTGTGTCCCTTATGTCCACCGTTGTCCTGTAAAACCAGGTCCTTCTGAGACTGTACGATACTAAGAGGGTACTTTTAAATGACACTTCATTTGATTTATTTGGGATTTTTGTGGTAATGTACATGTAATTTAATATTAAAAATGTCCAAAACAGATTTTGCCGTGGATTCCTTTAGTAACTGTCAAAGATTATTCTCAATCTACTTTCATGACGAGCAGCTAATCTAAAGGCACCATGTACAGTAAGAGAAACAGATGATTCCCATTTACTTTAAACCATATGTACACAGTCCTATAAGACGTCTCGGGTCTTAAATTTACACCTCTAGCCCCACACTTTTTTTTGCAGCTGTGGTGTCAATAACCGTGGACTTGATAACTGTAACGGCGGTTAATTAGCAGTTTGGTCTTGCCTGCTGTGGTGCGGGCTGTCACTATAATATATGACATTAATTTGGAGGCTGGAGTGGTGTCCTTCAGCAGACGGCAGTCATTAACCTCACACAGTGCACTGTCTCAGCACTTCCAGCTGTAGGGAGAGTCTGTCCTCGCTGATCCACGTCACGTTTGATTTGGCTTAAGACTTTGGAAAACACAAGAAAATCAGTGTGTATTTCACGATGGCATTGACATTCCTTCACATAGTCACTGCATCCCTCTTCATCTGGCTCTGACTGGAGGGGAAGGGCCAAATTTTTTTATTTAATTTTTCATTTAAGCCTGTTACGATCGAGTTTCCGTAGGCGTGGTTTTCAGCTCAGGGTGTCAGTGATTGACACATATTCGGAGGATGTGGGCGCGGTTTGTGAACTTTCTCCCAAATTAGCCTGCATTGGAGGCAGCTGTGTGGGATTCGGGCTGATAAAGGAACGAGGAGATGATGAGAAGCGACGCCGACGGAACAGGTGGAGAATCTAGAGACTCGTCTACGTGTCGGAGATTCAGGACAACTGAAACGGAGAGTTTAAAGAGGAAACTGAACTACATCCACCTACGGACTGAGAATCAACCTTTTAAGAGCATGCTAACACTTTTGTATATATTCACCTTAAAAAACGCTGAACGACAACCAAGCAACCCAAGAGTGGGATCGGGTCAAACACATCACCCAGGGCTAGTATAGAACATAACTCGATCTCTGTACACTCACGTAAGGGTCTGGTGAAGGATTAGTTATGGGGGGGCTGTCTCGGGAGCTTAGAGAACTGACTCCTAGCGAAGCTAGCCCCGCCCTCCCTGGGAGAAAACCTCATTGAGATTAAAAATCGTTTTTCCCAGAGTGCCCTGGCGAAACGGCAGCAGCAAACCCGGTGAAAGGGACGTCACATGTGAATCTTCTACCTAATGGCATCTAACTTGTGTCCAAACCTTAGCGGAGTCAGTGATGTTGTCCCAGTATGGACTGGGGTAGTCCAGATGACCCAACAGGATCTGCTCAAACAGGTCCTCCTGCAGGTTACTCTCACTGCAACAAAGAGACCACTCATGACATACACAAGTAACCCTCGTCTGGGGTTTGGGTCAAATTGACCCAATGTCATATATTTGTAAGGAGAAGCTGTGTGGTGGAAACGCCAGTACTGGAGTAAAAGGTAGTAGAAGTACTCATAAAGAAAAGTACTTGAGGTAGTGAGTAACTTTATGGCATGGAAAAGATTCATTTCAGCTTATTTGGGTGATTTGTTGATTTTTGTGGTTTATTTTATTCATATATTTTTGTAACTTTGTTTTGCTCAGTTTCTTCATATTGTTCATTTTTGCTTATTTTTTAGTTTTTGTTGCTTATTTTGTTGGTTTTCCTTCACACTTGTTCATTTTCTTGGTTATTTTGTTCAGTATGAAGATCACTTTCATCCTTTGTTTTCTTCAGTGTTGTTCATCTTTTTTCATTTTTAAGTATTTTGTTTGTTTCGGTGATGATATCAGTCCTTTTTTTTTCCCACACGACACATTTTCTCTTTACAAATATATGACAAAGGGTCAATTTGACCCAAATACCACACAAGGGTTAAAAGAAACCTCAAATGATGCCAGATGTAGAAGGAAATGTAGTAAAGCACCTTCTGAACGGAGGGAATCCACACAGGAGGATGTAGGTGATGACACCTGCAGCCCAGACGTCCACCTTCAGGCCGTAACTATGGAAACAGAGGAGACACGTCACACGTGAAGAGAATCAATCCATGTGCACAATCACACGCCGGACCTTCATTGTTTTATTAGTGTTTCATTTTGAGCTTTACTATTTTTTTGTTCATTTACTGTTGTTTTTCCATGTGTCATGATGAAAGCCTTGATTTATCGAGTCCAAAAAGGCAGCACAAAAGGATGCACACATCACATATGATTTAAACATGTTTATAAGACCTTATGTGCACTTTATTTTGGCGGCGACTCTGCTCCGGAGATGCTCTGCGATGTGCGAGCCTGACATGACACGATTTTTTGACATTACTAGAGTACAGAAGAAATATACTTTGGAATTTATGATGTTATTGTTATTTATTCAGCTTATTTCAGGAGGAGGTAGGGAGGTGGAGATTTTTTTTTTTTTGATTTACAGGTGTGCGATGGTGACGTGAGCGGCGACATGCGGCGTGGACGAAGGCGGCGTGGATTTAAAGCCACAGCTGATCGGGGCGTGTAAGGCTGGGATGATGGTGATTGGACAGAAAATTAGGCACAGAGTTCCTATGCACAGGCTTCATCCTACAAAATTTATTGCAAACCTGTTTTTTTGCCGTAAATCATACGATGCTGATTTTACCTGCAGTTACGTTGTGTTTACTCTCCGTTGCACCGTTCATTGCTGGTTTTATTTAGCCTTCACATTACTGAAATGATCTGTTGTTTCCTTATAGTCTATAGTTGTTTCTTCACTATAATAACCATATTTCAGAGGCAGAGATGCTTCAGAACAATCTGCTAAACATGGGAAACGTCCCGCAGAAATGTCCATCTTACCCAGACTCGGAGATGATTTCTGGAGCTACGTATGTCGGAGTTCCACAAACGGTATATAAGGGTCCCTCCACTACTGTGGCCAAACCAAAATCCCCAAGCTTCAGCGACTTGGTTCCGTCGGGGAATTCGAACACCTAAAAGCGAACAGAAGCTGAGTGAAGGTGCAGCGAGCGGCGAGATGTCGGAAACGGAGGGTGTAAGCGAACGCACCAGCAGGTTCTCCGGTTTGATGTCTCTGTGGACGATGTTGACGCTGTGCAGGTACGTCAGGGCTCCGGCCAGGTTGGAAACCATGACGCTGGCGTCTCGCTCCGTGTACTTGGCCAAAGAAGTGATGGCATCGAATAAATCCCCGCCCTGCAACAAAACGCCCGTCACACCGTTTACACCCGTGGCTCCAACATGTTTTTAGCTCAATCTGGCGTCGTCTTTGGATGCAAATGAAGAAACATTCAGTGTAAACTACCGTAAAATTTTTTTGTTTTTTACGGTAAATTAATTCACATATCATAATATCTCAGAAGTTTCAGAAGTAAAAGTCTGTGACAATGTAAAATAAATCAATAACGAATATCAGTTAAATGTGTTTTAAGACTGATTAAATGATAAAAATAAAGTAAAATGAATGAAATACACAGCATGACATTAAATGAACAGAATCATTTTTTTAAAAATTTAAATCGACAAAATGAGCAAAATCATGAAAATTAACAAAAAATGAATAAAATTAATGGACAATAAAATACCTAAGAAAATAACCAACAAGAATAGAATAATTCACACAAAATAACAAAATAAGCAGTAAATGAATGAATTTAAGAAAAGAACAAAATAATCGAGCATTACCGAAAGAAAAAAATATGAAAAACGAATCAAGAAGGTATGAATAAAATAAAGATATGAGACAAAAATGAACAAAAAAGCCAATAAAACTGACACAAAATTAATGAAAACTTAAAACTACAAAGGAATCAACAAAATAAACAAAAAGGAGCAAATGAACAAAGTCAGAAAAAGAACAAATTCACAAACAAAATGAATATACATTAACAAAACAATTTAAAAAAACTCTCCAAAAATGAACAAAAACATAGGTGCAAGAATCAATGAGCAATAAACACAATGCACATGATGAGAAAGAGCTAAATTTGACAAAGATTGAACAAAATAATCCACAATATGAAAACAGTGGTACCTCATTGTACGAATGTTTCCCTCTACAAAATATTCAAAAAATATTTTGGCCAAAAATGCGTCCCGGTGTCCACAAAACATCACAGTATGAAAGCGACAAACCCGACGTAACAGGTGCGTTACCGCCACCTACAGGACTGGAGTGTGGTTCAGTAGATCAGCAGCCGGAAGTGAACTATTGCCCACCCGGAAGTGATGTAAACAGTCAACACAATAACGTGATATGGCCAAATGCTAACAGCTAGTAGCTCAATGTCCCTGCTACAGAGCTTCTCCCTAACAGTGCTGTGGCCTGGGTGACACATCTGGTGTTTACTGTCCTCTTCACGCTCTCTGCCACTGTCCGGTCCGCACCGATGAAGCCAGAGTCCGGCTGGCCCGGCTTTGTGTTGGTAGCTCGGGAGCTGTGGCTAAGCTAAATCAGTCAGTGGCTGACCTCGGTTGCCGTTTTGCTAGAGGGTTAGCCGAGAGGGAGCTAACAACAATGCCTTTGCTCAGCGTGCTTATGGCTATGTAGCCATGTAGCTAAGCTAAATTGGCACCCAGTGAGCTGAGACGCACAGGTAACTAGCTGTTAGCACTACCACACCGACTCAAAAAAAACCACATTCTTTTCGCACACAAAACACTTGCTAACAGTACGTTTCATGTTGCTATGATTCCATTGTCGGACACCGGCGTCGAGTGAGCGGAGACGCACTGTTTACACGGCGCGGTGTAAACATAGCTTACTGACGCACGCTACAAGACGCCATTCATCACTGCAGCCAAGGTAAGAAATCATTTTTAAACTAATTTCATGCTTCCTTTTCAGATAATTAACATAGCTTCCTTTTCAAATAATAATAATGTAGAAATGTGCGCGTACGGGTGTGTAATATATACTTTATATCTAAATTGTCCATAGTTGTGATATAGTCATGAGTCTCAGCCTCAAATTGTGAAGCACCTAGAGATAATCAGTGATTATGATTGGCGCTATACAAATAAAATTGAATAGAATTGAATTGAATTATGTGGGCGTTTTCGTGGGGCCCAGGATGGATTAATATTATTTACATATATTAACATGGGGAAACCACACCCCGCTGTACGAGCGTCACGCCGGAACGGATTAATTTCCTACAACGAGGTACCCCTGTACATTTATTTGAAAACGTGAATAAAAATTATTACAATTGGAAGAAAAGGGGCAACATTTTATCGAGTGTGAACAAAATAATCAAGAAAATTTGCAAAATAATCGAGACAGCAAACAGAATCAGTAAAAAAAAGCTTCCTCCACCCAGGGCCTGATGTCGCGCCTCACCTTGACGAGCTCCATGACCAGGTAGAGCTCCGAGGGCGTGTCCAGCTCTTCGATCAGCATGATGATGTTGGGGTGCTTCACCTTTCGCAGCACGGCCACTTCACTTTCGATCAGGTGCTCCTGGAAACACACACACCAGCGTAAAGGCCCGTTTCGACGCTATGCTAAGTCCGTTTACGCATGCAGACGCGTCGTTTCCCTCCAGTCTCAGCGTGCATTAAGTTACGAGTTTGGTACGTTTTCGAGGGGTTTACGGATCTGTCCTCAACGTAGAAAATGGTGTAGTGCCACCGGAAATTGTGGGGGGCGCTCTAGCGCAGTACAGCTCCAGCGTTTGCTGCTTGTGAATCAGTCCAGTGTCTGCATAGTTTGTTGTTCTATCTCTACTCTTTTCTCTTGTCTCTCCTCTGTCCACTAACCCCAACCGGTCCAGGCAGATGGCCGCCTACCCTGAGCCGCCGGTTCTGCTGGAGGATTTCTTCTTCCATTCAAGGAAGTTTTCCTCCCCCGTCGCCTTTGTCTTGCTCTCGGTGGTTCTGTTGCGTTTACTCTCTATATAGTCATGAGGTCTCGGCCTTGAATTGTGAAGCGCCTAGAGATAATCGTCGATTATGATTGGCGCTATGCAAATAAAACTGAATTGAAAATTGAATAAAGACAGGATGCAACCATATTTGAACGTACGGCGACGGTGTGACGGAGCGTAGGGGACGCTAACTAACTGCTAGCCTACAGACAATAAAACTTTACCGAGCATTGTTAAACAAAGTCATATTACAGTGTCGTCAGCGTAAACGCTTACAAACTACTGCAGTTGAGTGAAACTCAGGTAAAACTATGTCCATATTGAATAAATAGAAGATATGAAGGTCCAACTAGTTACTATAGCAACATGTAATCAAACATTAGAGGATCCAAATAAAACATTTCAGAGATTGAGAGAACTCCACACTGCCCACTAGTGGATGTATTGTGTACATCCACGCCCACATAAAGTGCACACTGGAGTATAAACACCAGTGACGTTTGACAACTCACTTGCGTGTTGCATAAATGGGATCTTGTGTAAGACGACGCTCCGAGGGATTTGCCCTGAGACGCTACGCCGACGAAAAGACACTGCACCGTTGATTCAATTTCAACTGGCGTCGAGGCTGCGAGTGAGACTCTGACACAGTCGGTGTGTGAAAACGGGGAGATAATTTGAGTTTAGCAATGAATAAAACATTACTGGTCCAATTTAAGTGTAAAGGGATAAGAGGGTCACGGTGGAAATAAGTGAGCAGGCGGCGGGTGTTAATAATGCAGAGTGGAAAACATGACCCTTTTTCATTTATATTTAGATCCTTACTTATGATATCATACTATGAACACGGAATATGTTTTGGGAGTATTGGCCGGATTCTCACAGTGGAAGGCATGATTTTACCTTGAACGTGATTGGTTAACTTAAATTTTAAATATAGAGATCACGAGGGGCAAGACTGATGCATTTAAAGGTTCCATCCTGTGAAAATCCATATTTATTTGGTCGTGATGTATATACACTGTGATAAAAAACGAGAAGTTGACCGTGACCTTTTTCTTCAAAGGTCACAGCAGCATTTTTTGGAATCACCACCGTCGACCCCGTGGTGTACAACCATTTTCAACCCCGCTACATAGCTAGAAATACACGTAGGTCAAAGTGCAATTTCAGACCCTGTTGATCTTCAAGGTCAAGGTCATTTGACAAGTAAGTGTCCTATTCAGCTGTAGTAGTTTTGGTACTATAGGTCAAAATAGCTTTTTTGCAATTAAGTACAGTGGTCCCTCATTTATCGCGGGGGTTACGTTCTAAAAATAACCCGTGATAGGTCAAATCCGCAAAGTAGGTTCCTATGGAAAAACTTGCTCCGGCTAATGCACGATTCGCACAACGAACGCGATGCCGGAACGGATTGAATTCGTTAGCCGGGCCACCACCGTATTTGTTTTAAGGCTGTAAAACATTTCTCTCTTATGTAAACACAAAATTCAAACCTTCATAGATATTAAATTTTAAAAAAAGTACAATATTGTAGAACTAAAGATCAAAACCTGTTTTCAGGCCCAAACATTTGTTTGAGAAACAAAAAAAAAAAACAAACGCTTTCCT
>JAQQAE010006179.1:0-16910 GCA_029823295.1 Pseudamia nigra
TTATATAAGCTGAACACTGACTACTTTTCATTGTGTCAAAATGTCATTTCTTCAGTGTTGTCCCATGAAAAGATATAGTTAAATATCTGCAGAAATGTGGGGGGTGTACTCACTTTCGTGAGATACTGTAATATATGCAGTGTATAGGCCAATGTGCTGACTGCTTATAACTACAGCATTTGTATAGTATTTATTTTTATATGTGTGAAATGACTTTGCATACACATTTGATAACACATAAGCTTAAGTTTTCAGTAAGATATTCACAAACACCAGGATATGGTGTTAATAAATAAAACACTTTGCTTTAGATGATAACACACCTTTTTTGGCTGTAAAAATCCTGCTTTACATAAGCACCACTAGTCTTCTTCATTGTTGGATTCATTTAATTTTCTTGACTTTTTTGTTGATTTATGGGGGGGTTTATGGGATTCACTTTATAGGTTCATTTTGTTTCAGTGCTTATTTTGTTCAATTTAAAACAAACGAAATAAGTTAAACTATCTTCATTAATATAGGGGCTCTTATCTTACATTTCAGTGTAGAATTATTACAATGTTGTGATATATGGATTAATTTAGAACTCAGTAAAAATATAATTTAATATTTTTTTTAATTTTATTTCATTCTTTATTTTTTTCAATTTCTCAAATGCATTATTCATTTGTAGTTTGTCAATTTTTTTTTAATTAATTTTTCGTGATTATTTGTTGTATGTTTGGGCATTTTACTGCATATTTTCACTCAAACGTTTTACCATTTTCTTGATCATTTTTGTTCACTTTCTTGTTTATTTTGTTAAGTTTTACTCATTTTTCTGTACATTGTCATTTTTTTCCTTTATTTTCCTGGTTATTTGGTTACTTTTTTATTGTTATGTTCATTTTTGCTCATTTTTTTGATAATTGCGTTATTTCGGTTGTTGTCTTGCAAAGTGATGAATAAACCTGCTCAGCCCAGATATATTCAAACTAAAATAATGGGATTTCTGGTGAATTCAGAGAGTACAAAGTTTAGATATTTGTGTCAAAAAGTAGGGATTAAAGATTAAATGTCATAAGGATGATAAATAAGTATAGTTGCCTAAAATTGAAATATTCACACGTTGTAAGTTACCACCTCTGTACACAAAACTGTAATAGAAGCATTTGAGATCTAAATAGAAAGAGCTCGGAGAGTGCAGCCCTCCACCAAGCCACTTCAGTTCCTCTTCACAGTGAAAATCTACAATTATCATTTGAACCTATGCACAGTTCCCCCATGAT
The DNA here is from genome assembly GCA_029823295.1 of Pseudamia nigra. NCBI lineage: Eukaryota > Metazoa > Chordata > Actinopteri > Kurtiformes > Apogonidae > Pseudamia > Pseudamia nigra. The sequence goes on from JAQQAE010006179.1 coordinate 1,269, forward strand.
GTTATTGCACTAAAAGTAATATTCTTAAATTCATTTGACACTCATTATTGGATTCTGTGACCATGAAAACCTAGCATTAGCATTGGGAATCACACACATATCATTATTAGTTGAACTATTATTCATGAAAATATTTGCATAATGGTGGTTTTCTTCTGATCTAGCCCCGTAAATGTTGAAGATACGTCAAATCCGTAGTAACATCACTGAATCAGCAGATGTTCCACTACAATTTGGTTTCAGTTACATGTCTACAGCTTTATTTACTACCTTACAAGTAGCTATTTTTCCTCAACCCCTGTAAGCACGGTATAAGCATTCTGGATCTAAATATCTGGAATATTGCCCATATCTGGATCAAACTTTGTGGTTTATTATTGTGTTATTCTATGTTTTTGGCTAAATTCTCTGGGTGTTATTTGTGATGTTACAAGAACAAATGTTGAATTTGATCCTAACTCACAATGGTGAAGAATTGTTTAAAAATCTTCTGGATCCAGATGATGATCTAGATCAGTCCCAGAATCTAATCGATTGGTCCTTGTGTCATCTATGACCTCTCCTGAAAATTTCATTCAAATCTGTTCATAACTTTTTGAGTTATGTTGTGAACAAACAGATGATAATCTACCGCCGACAAAAACATAACGTCCTTAGCGGAGGTAATAATGAGATTGTATGCATTTGTGTCAAAATGTAGGGATTAAGGTGTCAAATGTCACAAGGATAATAAAGATTAAAGATGCCAAAAAATGAAATATTTATACTTTATAATTGTCCCCCTCTGTAAAGGAAGCTCTAATAGGAACATATGAGATCTATTTAGGCTCACACAATTATGATTTTTTTTTTTCTTTTTAAAAGACGAGAAAAAAAAAATTAACTGATTTAGATGGGGTTGAATTTAAACTGTCCTTAAACCAATCCCTGAGAATATATTTTCTTACAACTACAGTCCATGCCATAGTGTGCTCTTTTTCTCGATGGATGATTCCAGCATATATCATGGACATCAATTTGAATCAGCATATTTTTCTTTTCCCAGTGAAAACCTGCTGAACCCTGACTGGTTGCTGTTTGTCATTGCAGATTCCAACCACAGTCCGCTCCATCCACCAGGATAAGATCCTGTCCCTCAGACAGCAGACGCAGTTCCTGTGGGAGGCCTACTTCTCCTCTGTGGAAAAGATAGTGCTGACCACACTGGAGGTGAGGAGTCGAAACAGACACACACGCGCACACACACATAACCGCTCCTCTGCTTCTCCATCATCAATCTTTCTCTCACAGCGTCACAGCACAGCCTCTGCAATCTTCACCTTATTCTCAGGCCTCTTCGGTAGAAGGCTAAGAGAAAAACGGACGGGTGGACAGTATGGTTTACAGACAGCAGTGAAAAGAATTTCAGCTTGTGTTCTCAGAGAATTGACCACAAGGTGATTTTTAGGTTTTGTTTTTGGACATTGACTTTCTGTTTCCCCACGGTGCCGCTTTAATACCATTTCTGGCCGTGTCGAGGTGGAATGCTATAGTTCAGTGCAGAGATAGAAATCAAGGTAGTTTTAGATGTGATATTCGTGCAGGTGCTAATAAACAGTATTGGGAAGAGTACACACTGAGCAAAAAATGTTTTCACAACAAAGATTTTCATTTGAGTCAGTCAATAATTGCCAGAAAAATTGTTAATTTGTTTCATTCGGTTTATTATTTTTAATCTATTTTTAATCTGAGTTTAAGGTAAACTGTCATGGTATAAAGAACACACCATCATATGCAGCTGTTTGACTCTTCAGCCCCAACACTGCATATGATGGTGTGTTCTTTATACTATGACAGTTTACCTCAAATTAAGATTAGAAATATGTGCAACTTTTGATTATCACACTGCTATTTATTAGCAAGGGGTTGAAACACAAGGCAAAATGAGCTCTCTGACATCAGCCTTGCATGTAAACTATGTAAGCTATAAATATGTATGAAAACAGAAAGTCAGAGCACCGTATTGAGTAGCATGAAGCATAAAGACCAACATTTGCCTTTACCTTACTTTCCACAGCAGTGACTCAAAGTGGAAACGAGTAAACAAAGATGAAAATACGACGGCAGGAGCTGGAACATTTTGTTTTCACTTTCAAGTGCAAAATGACAACAGAGCAGGGCTGAAAAAGTCACATTATTGTGGGCAATGTAGTGATTTTCAGTTGTGATTTGAGTCAGCTTGCTCGGTTATTGAGGAAAATACACAGATTACTCATTCTGAAAAGTGTATCTTCCAACAGAAACATGCAAACTTACGCATTAAAAAAAGTTTACACAGCACCTTTCCCTGCTCAGTATCACTAAATCCAAAATATCACCATACAATAGAGCTCTTGTTTAGTGTTTCTTTTTCTGCAGTTAGATAATCCTAAAACCTTTTCAATCTGGATCAGCTTTTTACACTTACATTTATATAACAGCACGGGCTGATGTTGCAATTATGACTGTGATTCAACTAACTGTGCAGTTCTGGGGAAGAACCATTCCTGTTCCACATGATGCGATAAGGAAATACAATAGCAGTAACATAAATTTACTGTCAACCATGTAAGTCGATCACCCAGTGTAACTCCATCCGGTGTGTGTGTGTGTGTGTGTGTGTGTGTGGTCAGGTGCTGTGGCTACACTGTGTTCATGGTTTACTATGGTGCAGGTATGCTTTTGCACATGCACAAATCAAGGGCTCATGGGAAATTAATGATGCCTTTTATATTTCAGAATACTATTAAAGAATGTAACCATATTCAGATTATCACCAACTTCAGTTGCAGCTGTAAGTAAATTCAGTTACTCATATTTTATATGCTAATTATGTCAAACTTCCAATCGACTTTAAATAGCCTGATTAGGCAACCTCAGAAATCACTTAAAATGACCCTCCCTAATTTGCACCAATGCAGCTGTGATTCTGGATCAACCGGTCACTGATCTGCACAACTTACATCACATTCATAGTGACACTTCAGCTCGCTTTGAACCATGGCCAAGGAAAACTAAAGGTACTCCATAATCAGTGCAGTTTAAACACCAAAAGTGAACCATTCCAAGCTTATGCAGCAGAGAAGAAAATAGGCAAACATGTTTGCATGGCTTATAACTTTCATCAAGATTAATCTCTTTCTACTGAACTTTTATTGTCGTGTACACTCACTTTATTAACAGTAACCCTGTTTAGAGACTTTATGACCAGAAAAAAGAATTTATCCACCCAATCACCATCCCTCATTATTCAGTTTAAACAAGTTGTTTATAGATACAGGGATAACACCTGGGCTTTTATCTAGCTCCACGCCATGGTTACAAATGTACCTCTACCTGCCTCTTTCTCTGTAGATTGATCCCATCACGCATTTAATTTCCTCTCGCATTGCATTGCTAAAGCCTCCGCACAAGATTCAATTCAGTCCTGAAATATTATAAATAGTATAACCTACCTCATCTTATATCTGAATTTGACTTTTCCCTCACAGTCCCTAACACAGCTCTTGTAATCTGCACTACCTTCAGAACCTAAAGTCGGTCTGATTTTAGCTCGCTCTACATCTGTGGGTTATTATCTAAGCCTGTCTCACTGTAAGCAACCACACACACACTCACACACACACGGAGTCACAAACACATCTCCATATGTCAAGGTGTGTCAGCTCAGATACACATGGCACCACCCAGGCATAACCTTGCTGACATGTTGTCACTCTGCACTAAAAAGCAAGGTGACACGGCGAGAGGCTGTGACTAAGTGTGTGTCTGTGTTCGTGCAGTTTGTCAGTGCGAGCGTGCACACTCTCCCAGCTACGGTGCACACTCTCACTAGGCTGGAAAAACATAATCCTGACTGACTGTCCTGTAAAAAAAGAGCAAGAGGAGGAGGAGGAGGAGGAAGAGGGGCAAGTGGTGGGTGAAAGGGTGAAGAGGAGAAGGGGTGACACATGTAAATGGCGTTGCCGTGGCAGCCCCTGAGATAACGAGCGACATGGTTTATTCATCCTGTCGAGCCTGTGCAGATCTGCGGTGATACACACAACACACTCCAACAGCCACACTCTCCAATATCTTGACAGATTGAATCTCCGCGCGCACATTCACAAACACACTGCTGCATTTTATTGACTTCCCAGCACATCCACTCCAAACTCTGTGTGTGCTGAGATGGCAGCCTAGCACCAAACATGACTTCCACCTATCATGTGGTGTTTCCTGTCAGTAACTGTGTACATTTCGACCAATCACAAGGTCAATATAGCCGGATCTGCAGAGCGGGTACACCTATTAAAGTCACCTATTAAAAGCCAGCTCACAGTGTGCTCCTGGAGAAGCAGGATTTATCTATCATGGTCTAATTGGTTGATTGTGGCTGTTCGGAGGTGAGATTGAGTCGTCCATCATGTCCCGACTGAGGGCTGCCGACAGAGGAGGAGCTGCAGCCAAGCGAACAAAATTGCCCCTCATAAGGTGGAAGAGCTGGAGGTTTTTAAGGTGGAAGGCAGTGTTTTTATAGAGAAGTTAACGGATTTCGAGTTAATCTGTTCAGCTGAGGCAAATGGTTATCGACTGCCCTCAGGGACAAAGCAGCAAAGGATAGAAAAAACTCACACCAGGCTGTTTTTTTTTTTTTTTTTTAATCTTTCTTCACATCCCCGCCCTTGTATGATGAATTTTTATGTTGCTTTGTCAATATTTTTACAGTAAAGCCCCTCTGGCTATTTTATTCAGTTGTAGAATGAGTATTTAGATCCTTTACTTTAATGTCAGTTTCCCAGTGTAAAAATACTCTATTAAAGGTAAAAGGCCTGCTTGAAACAGCCGATTTAAGTGAAAGTATACACTGGCATTAGTAAGAAGTAACGAGCTGATATGAAGTATTAATTTACTGCATTTGACTATTAAGAGTGAAACGTCAGTGTTTCTTCTGCTGCAGGTCGAGGTCATTAGAGCTACTTTATATTCACTTATATAAAAAAGGAGACCTGATAAATCTTAAGATTTTTTTCTTTCATCTTCGATTTTTGGTGGCACATTGGATAATCTGTGAAATATAAGAGGTTTACAGGGAATCTGACAGAGCTGAAGAGCTCATCTGAAATCTGAGTCTGACTATACACTTGTTAGACCTAACTGATTCAATATTTTTTTGAAACCTACTTCTGTCCCTCCATCAGTGTGTGGTTTCAGGTGTAGCTGCACAGACCCTCCTCCCCACCTGTATTTTCAACCTTCTTCTTCTTTTACTCTGGGTTTACTATGTGCAAGGAGTCTCAGCATATTTCCAGCCAGTCGATAACTGCATTGCACAACACGTGGGCGCAGAACAATATTACAAGCAACTTGGCTCAAAGTGATTCCAGGGCACAAACACAAACAAGGAAGTATGTGTTTCAGATGTAATTCCCTCTTAAAATATTTCTTTTTGGTTCCCATTTTGTAGGTGATTTTAAAATGCTTTGAAAATAAACATAAAATAACATTTCACTATTCTGTAGCTTTTTTCTGTCACTACTGATTCTCGCTCTCCTAATTCAGTCTATTGCTCACTTTACCACCTCTGCTTTTTCTGCCTATCACTCTGCACAGAAGAGAGGAGGGGCCACATTTGCAAACACAGGATAGAAATGTTACATACTTTGTCAATGCTAAGCATGTTATATTACTTATTTTGCAAAATCTCCATCTTAAAGGTAACATCAAAAATTGCTTTCTTTCACAGAATTAGTGCTATTACTATCCCTGACTTTGTCCATGCAACTGACTGAATCATGCTGTATTTGCCTCTCATGTGTATCTTTTCACATTTAAACTGCAGACTATAGTGGCTTTTACATGAGACGGGTCTGCAACCTGTGGCTCGTAAGTCTCCCTCCAGTGGCTCCTGTGGCTTTGTCCCATAATGGAAGTGACACATTATAATAAATCAAAATGACCAAAGTTAGCACTAAATCAACAAAAAGAAGAAAAAATAAATAAATATGAAGACAAAACTAAAGAAAATGCTTGACAAAATTAGCAAAATAATGAAGAAAATAAAATTTAAACTACATTGTAAAGTTAAAAATGAAGCAACATACGTAAGCCAATGAAAAGAACAAGAAAATGATAAAAAATGACATTATCAATGAATAAATGATTAAGCTTAAACTTAAAAAAAGATCAAAATCATCTAGAAAATACTGTACATGAAATGAGAAAAACTGACCAAAAATGTATATAAATTACCAAAATAGTAAATTAACTGAATAAAAAATTGCACCCAAAGTTACAGAATAGTTAAGTAAATGAACAAAATCAAAACAGAAAAATGTGCAAAATAATGAACAAAATGATATTAAAAATGTAAAACATATGCATGTGCAGATGTAAAAGAACAAAATGAATCAGATTAACGGGTATATTTGAACAGAGACATCAGACTATTGGGGAGAACTCTAGGAGTGTTATTATTTCTCAAAATCAGACAGCTGCTGTTATCTGATAAAGCTTGACTTTATGCTGTTTACATGATCACTTGAATAATCTGATAACTCCAGAAATCAGGTAATGATTGGATTTTTATGAGGGGAGCAGCCGAAAGGAGAAGAAGAAGTAAAGGAGTGCAATGTGTAATTTAAAAGCTTGTTATATGGTCTAGTGGGTAAAATTCTCCTCTGAAAAGTACGGTAACTAAAACTTTCAATGGAAATTTACATCTGTGATGCAGTGAAGGACATTACAGTATAAATGATCATAAAATGGAAACACTCACGTAACTGGACTGACTTGCTTTTCTACCAGCGAGAACAGCTTCTCGCCACCGTGAATCCCCCGACCATCTGACTCCTCACCTCCTTCTATATATCTGTCCGTCACATCCTGATTCAATAGAGGCTATAAACCATGGCTGCAAACCTGTGTCTGTTTTACTGAAGTAATTTAGCATGGCTCAAGGGCACAGCAGCAATATCTCTTTTCAGCGCCTGCCTGTTCAGCAAAGGCCGAGGTGCAGCTGGGGAGAATAGTGTCTATTCTCACGTCTCACCGTTTGACTGACTGCTCTATTTGGGCGTAGAAAGGATCAGGGCCAGCCTGAGTGACTGGTGCTTAGATAGAGCTGATGACTTTGTCTATGTGCACCATTTGGAGCCTTTTCTCTCTCTGGTGGCTTCTGCATGAGTGAGTGACCCACGCAGATGCCTTTAACTCAGTGATTCCGTCTAAAGCGCTCGGGCGGTTTAAAAAAAGAGCGCAGTTTGGTTTGTCTGCAGAGGAAATGTTACACAATAACATAGATTTCTTTCAGCTCTGCTTTGTGCCACTGTGATTCACTCTTGACATGATCAATAACTGCTATTTAGGTGACACAAAGCAAACATTTGAAAAGTGCCGCCAGCTTCTGACTTTCTTCTGATGCCTGCAGTCTCACTTTTATAACAGATTTTTCTTGCTGAAATTCTCCGATTGGCTTTTGACTAATACTGCGAGTATCATTCTGAATTGAAATGGGGTTATTTCAAGTTAGAATATTAGCTGTGTTGATATTCATTCACATTTATGACTGTGTGCTTCTTGGCTGCAAAACTCATTTTGCAGTGTGAAATGTTTTATAGGTGTGATTACAAGGCTCATTGATCAAATCCTTAATATTTTTCCCTCCATCATCTGTAAGAGAAACATTAGTCCCTTTATCGACATACACAATTTTGATTTTTATGATTCCTCAGAGTTCAGAGTAATATATTATTTAGCAACTTTCTTCCCCCTGTTTTTATGACTTTGAGTTCTACAGGGATGGCAGCGTTTTAGATTCTTTCCAGCCTTGCTGTAGTTGTGAGTGGTGTGTGTCCAACAACAGCTTTACACAAATTCTAGTAAATAATCTAAATGATTTAAAAGGATTTATTTTTAGGTTTTCTTTGATTTTGGGATCAGATATGTCTTGCTGCTTGTTAAGAGACAGCTGGTTAATAAATCTCTGCATCCATTTCCATATCATGCATTGTTTTTGATCACTTTTGTACATTTTAATATAGATAACACTTGAAAACAGTGGCAGCACATTTCTGCAATTCAATAAAACATGCTTCCACCCAGTGTCCTGGATTTGCTATAAAATGAAGGTGTTCGTTCAGGGGCCGTGCTGTGCGCCTCCAAGGTGAATTTGAATCCGTGCAGTAGTTTGACAGACGGAGGAATGCATTGTAATGTGAAATTGATTTTGTGTTTGTTGTCATTTTGGGTTCATCTATCATGAAAATTTTGCTAAAATTAAAGCAGTAATTTTCATGCAACTTGTGAAGAGGGTGGTTTTGTATGTGGTATACAAAATGGCAGTATACCCGTAAAAAAAAGAGGCAGATGCGGGATGTGTCTTCATCATTTCAAATATTGTGATAGAGAATGTTTTGTGAACTTTATGTCAACTTGCATTTGTCATATTTTTGACTTCAAGTCATGATTAGGTACGTGATTTAAGGGTAAAAAGGAAACAGTAAAGGAAATGTGAGGCATTTAACTCTTTATACCCGTGCCTAAAAGTATTCGTTTTCCAATTGGTTAATGTGAGTTGTCCCCGTTTCTGCAGATCATCCAGGACCGTGTGCTGGAACACGGCTCGAGGAGCAGCCTGATGTGGAACAGTCACCCCGGGGGACTCTTCGCCCTGCCGCAGTACTCTGGATACCTGGGAGATTTCCCCTTTTACTACGCTACACTGGGTCAGTCACACACACAGAAACAGAGACACGTCATAAACTGTACAAAGTACTGTGATATAACTGCAGTCATGCTTTTACACACCTGTAGCAATGAACTGACCCATAAAGTTGGTCACAAAAGTTTTCCAAACATTTCCTTGTCATTCATCATCCTGTCTCTGAGTACTTTGTGTGATTTTTTTTTTTGACTTCCTGTAGATTTGTGTCCAGCTGCAGTTGATTTGAACCTTATCTCAAAAATAAAACTAAGGCTTTCACCTGTGATCTACACCCTCCTCATATGGCTGTGTCTGGCAGTGATTAGAGTGGAGGAATGGGCCTTTGACGGATGTTTGTATTAGTCCTGCTGACACACCACCCCGTCCATCACTGCTTTTGAGTCAGCAGTGCTACTACTGCTGCTGCGGCTGCATCGGCTGCTGCTGCTGCGGCCAGGCCAGTTCTCCCGCTATGGTTCAGCAGCGTCTTGTTTTCCCCTGCCACATAACTGTGACCTAAGCACCTTTCCATTCCTCACTTCTTCACTCCATCATCATCCAGTCCTGCCTTGCTGCTGCAAACATCCTCACGTACACACTCATACATGAGCCACAAAAGATCGACAGCACTGGTGCAAATTGATAGAGTACCTGAGGTGTGGAGCTGATATTAAAATAAATGGGCACGGTGACAGGCATGGATTGCAGCATAGCAAGTTTATTTGTTTGTCACAGAGGCCACAATTAAACATGGATGGGTTTTTAGGAGATATGGCGGCTTGTTGCTGATGGGTAGATGAGTAAAATCAAAGGAGTGTCATTTCTACCAAGGCAAACTCTGTCACAATGGAAACAAACAGAGGCAAACACACAGAACGTTTAGTTTTTTTCATTTGGTGAACATGACAGTGGCGTAATTTGTTGAAACAATAACCTTCACTGACACTAACAGTGATAGTATATCTAAGCACATTCACTCAAGAACAGATTTGAGGTATTTGTACTTTACCATTGCCGCATCTCAAATAACATACTTGATACTCCACTGCACATATCTGATGTCTTTTCATACCTTACTTAAGTGGCATAATATAATATAAGATATAAACAATTCATTTTTATTCATTATTATAGATTAAGATAACAGCAGTATATGTTCTAATTTAAGGAGACATATCATGAAAAATCAAGTTTCTGTGCTTTTTAACATGATACAACATGTTCCTGGACCCTAAAATAATGGTGCAGTGTCAAATCAATCAGTTCAGGGACAAGCAGTGCACAGAGCTTTTCTGATCAGCTGAATCTGACTGAAAACCCAGTTTGCCTTCTCCCTCAGATGTGATGTCACAACTCCTGTCAATCACCTCAGTCTAAGGCCTGACCCCACCCACCTGGACTCAGGTCAGCTCTCAGCATGAGGCATGTTTCCACTGCAGGAACTTCAGGGTACTAGGGGGTAGGTGGGAATTTGCAGGATTGTCCTCTCACTGCCTCTCTTGGCTACTGTGTCTCCACTGCAGAGTGGGACCAGGAACTACCGCCAATGTAATTGGGGTGTAATCACAGCGACATGATTGCAGGACATAAATCGCATCACGTCAAAAGCAAAAGCAGAGACAATGACATCGAGAACAAAGATAAGCATGGAGGGAGCTGAGGTGGCTGCCGCCTTTCTGTTTTGTGCGTTTTGTGCATACATGGCGGTGGACGCTATGAATGAGAGGAGAAAACATCTTGAAGAAACCCAAATCCGACTGTTTACTACTCATCTTTTGCTGGGCTTTAAAAATGCTGCTTCTTTCCTATTGATGTCATATCCTGCTCTGGGAATAGCCAATCAGCATCGAGTAATCCTTTAAGCGCGGGCCAGTTTTCAGCCAATCAGCATCAAGTAATCCTTTAAGCTCGGGCCAGTTTTCAGGGCCGTTTAGAGTACCTACCTCGAAGCAGGGACTCGGTTAGACCCCGTAAAGGTTCCTGTACTTTGACCCACGGGGCTGTTGCCTGCAGTAGAGACACGCACCAACGGCCCCAGCCCTATAAAATTACCTGGAAGTTCCTGTGGTGGAACTGGACCTATGGTTGACTTCACACCAGTCCAAACTGATGCCTTGTCTCATTTGCATAAGCCACACCCCTTGAACTCTGATTGGTTCAACCACATTATCACTTAGAAAAACAAACAGCCAGTCAGAACAAGGGACAGGGAGGCACCAAAGAAAACAACACTGAGAGGGATTTTGAAACTTAAACCTGTAATTTTATCATCCTTAGAAAATGCACAATATGTCTCCTTTAACATCTGTCTCACCACTAAGATGAACACAGTGCATTAGTATTTATAATCTAATATGAAAGGTTCTTGAGCATTCTGTTGTGCTGATGAGAGGGAAAAAACAGTTAACTTTAGCTAAAAGAATTTCTGTCTCATTAGTTAAGGTGTCTACTGTGTGCTTAGCTTTTAAACATGACATATAAAACAAAGATGTGATTTAATTAAACACTTCTGTTGGTTTAAATAGTCCATATAATATTACAAGGTGAAGTGGAAAATGCAGTAAAATGGTTCACTCTTCTAATGATTCATAGATGAGACAGATTGTGTGCCTTTTAAGATTTAAAATACAGTCAGAACAAAACAGCTCAGTATACCACTGGTCTACACAATAATTATAAATGAATATTATATGAAAAGTGAAAACCGCTTTTGGTGAATAAAAATAGAAGCCCAGGTTACAAAGGCTCACTGCAAAGGGGCATAAACGGCAAGAAGGAAGTTTATAATGAGTCAAGGAGAAACTTTGTAAGAGTTGAAACCACGGTGGAAAAGTAGAGATATGGTCGTTATTTGAGTGAAGCAGACGAGTTCTAGGGAAAACGCTCCATAATTATTTTATGCCAGTTTCCATGACACGAAGATGTTCTTCCTTGCAGGCTATGTAAGGACACTGGACAGTCTGCCAGAATGAGTAACAGTTGCATTCCCAGTCAAAATTTTGGATACACATAATTTTCAACATGTACATCAACCATGAAGACATCCAAACTGTGAAGGAATATTTGTTGAATTGTGTAGGAGACAAAAGAAATCATGTGATAGATAATTTTCAGATTTTGTGTTATACAGAATGTCTACGTGGTTGCCTCTTAGGGCAGGGCGACAAAACAAATATACTAGGTGTGTCGCGGCTGGGGATATACTGTAGCGATGTAGTTTTGATAAAGCGGAATAGTGGATTGAACTGTCAAACTGATCGACCTGACGCATTCGTAGTGAGTTGAGATAGATTTACTCTCTTAAAATATATATTCTGTATATTGGTATAATAACAATCATGATGGATAGGATTTATATAGTGCTTTTCTGGACACTCAAAGATGCGTTCCCTTGATTCCATTATTCATTCACTCCACATTCACATACTGGTGGTGATGAGCTACATCCGTAGCCACAGCTTCTCTAGGGCAGACTGACGGAAATGTGGCTGCCAATCTGCACCAACAGTCTCTCCAACCACCACCAAACATTCATTCATTCACATTCATACAAGGCAAGGTGAAGTGTCTAGGACAGAGCAAGGTTTGAACCACCAACCTTATGGTTATTGGACAACTGATGGTCTAAGGCACATTAAGAAAGCAAAAAATTACACAAATGAACTCACACAGGCACAATGTGATTTGTAAACTTTTCCAGGTGCCTATCTTGTGAATCTGGTGAGAAAATACCATGAGAAATTTAAACCTGGTCAAGGCTATACATATTTGTACAATTTTGTTCTCACCTGATAATATCAACACCCTTTTGTTTCTGTCAGGTTGTAGTTTGGTTTTATCACTGAACATGAAACTGCTTCAAACACCTGAACTGATCTTATACAACACTTTGTTTCAATGTTATATACATTTAGTCAGTGAGATCATTAATGTGCTCATACAGAATGTGATAAAAGCCCATGAGAATCATGTGCCAAAGGCAGAAAATGGCATTAGAAATTTAAAATATGGTGTAGGAGAGTAATTCTATAGCAGGTTTTGTTCAATATTTCATGGAAGTCTGTTTATGAGCTTATTACACATTTACGTCCCAGGTGTGCCAAAACTTTGCAAACTCTTCTTTTTATTATCAGGATAAGTTTTAATACTGCGGATGTTCCTCATCATAGAAGCTGCTCAGTGGTGAAACGAGTCTCTGCTAATGCTTTGTTCTCTGCACCATGCTTTGTTAGTTTGGGCTAGATTAGATTTAAATTAGAAAAAAATTAGGAAGGAAATTAGGATGATCTGTCTTGCTGAATATGTTATTTCCTACTCATTTTCAGCCTCACTCACTCTATTCTAACACCAAGTCGAGGCTGAATTTAAAGTCAGCAGTTAGTCGTGCATTCTTTCACTTCCAGATACAGATGAAGAGTTTCTAAAATGAAATATTCAGTGAGCAAGTGATTGGGTATTTTCAAAACGTATTAATGGTGTGGAATATTTAATGACTGACTTAAAAACGCATTTCCTGGCAATTATTCGTTGATATTTTTGAAGTGTTGACAGTCACTTCAATTGGCATCTCTTACTGAAAATAGATACATGTATAAAAATGAGTGTCTTCAGTTCCCGTGCAGCTCTGTTGTCTTCAAAGACCCTTGGATTACGCCAAAAGATGACAGTCTGCAGACTTCATTTCAGACAGCGTTGCTTTGTTACACTGTATAATATGTGTGCTCATCTGTCTGTCTCTTGTGTTTCAGGAATTAAACCGTACCCCAAGTTCACAGCGGTCATCCATGCAGTTTCTCCTCTGGTGTCCCAGTCCCAGCCCATCCTCAAGCTCCTGCTCGCCGTGGCCAAATCCCAGTACTGTGCACAGGTAAAGGACTAATGTGTGTGTGTGTGTGTGTGTGTGCAGGTGTCTGTATGAACAGGAGTGTGTTTTTTGCACATCACTTTTATATGCATCATCAAAAAAACTTACAGGGCTGCAAATGAATACTGTTGGAATGTAACAAGCACGTCCCATGCGGAGCTTCCAGGCCGATGAGTGCAAACTGTCCTCCAGCATTTATGACGACTTGCGGCATTCATCTTTGCATTAATTTTGATCAAATTCCCTGTGCTGCCGCAGCTTACACACCCCCGACACATCACAGATCCACCATTCTCCTTGCTTCACAGTAGAGGTGGTGGACTTTGCATCATAGGTCTCGTTGAGTCCTCTCGAAGCGTAGTGTTTTAATTGTGACCATAAAGTTCAATTTTGGTGTCTTCACTCCAAACGTTTTGAGGTTCCACTTTGGAAGCAGGTTGTTTTGTGGCATGGGTGTAGCAATGCTTTCTTTTGGCAGTTTATGCATCTTAAAATAGCCACACCCCTTTTCTGTGAAGACCCCTGTATGTCAGCTGAAGTTATTTGTAGGTTTTTTATTTCCTCCTGAACAATTTTCCTGGAAGGGTTGAACATTTTCAGCCACAACTTATTATTTCTCTATTTTTAGCCACTTCGTTAATTGTTTTTATTTTTTTGTGTCATTTCCTTCGTATTTTGTTCACTCTTGGTTATGCCTTCATCAATTTCTTCTTTTTTGTTCATTTTTCTTTTTTTTTTCCTTTTTGGTAATTTCCTTTGTTGTTTAGTTCTGTTTTTTCACTATATTTGTTAATTTCCTCAATCATGTTCAAATGTGTGGTTCAGTTTTGTTCCTTCTTGCATTGTTTTCTTCAGACTATATTTAGTTTCTTGATTATTTTGTTTACTTTGTGATCATTTTGTTCATTATTTTTTATTTTTTAGGCCATTTCCTTCATTATTTTTTTTAATTTTTAGTAATTCTCTTGATTTTGCTCAAATTCACGATTTATAGATGACATTTTTGTTCACGTTTGCATTACTTTGTTCATGTTTTGTTATTTTTCTAGATTATTTTCGTCATTATTTAATAATTTCCTTCAATATTTTGCTCATTTCTTGTCATTTTGTATTCCTATTTTTTCATTCTCTGCAGTTTTGTTCATTATTTCTTCAGTTTTTTGGTCATTTCCTTCATTTTTAGTAATTTTCTTGATTTTGTTCACATTCATGGTTGTAGATAATGGCATTTTTGTTTATTTTAGGTTCAGTTCTGTTCATATTTGCATTTCTTTAAATTTCTGGTCATTTCATTTATCATTTGTCCATTCTTGATGATTTTCTTCATTATTCTGTTCATTTTTTGGTTATTTCCTTCATTTTTTATTACATTTCTTCATTATTTTATTCATTTTTGTCTGTGAATTCAACATGTGTGTATTAGCCCAAAACTTCAAGGGTATGTGTACATGTGATAAGGGCCATTTGAATGGTTCAACTTGTGTGTGATAATAAATAGTTTCACCTGAATATTAGCCCTGAAAAGAAGTTTTTTTCATGATCAATCATATTTCCTGAAAAATGGATAATGTTTCACAAATTCTGCCATGGCAGTGAGCACAGCTGTACAAGTAGGTTCAACGACATGGCCAGTACTTTGCAACAGTAGCATCTGAGTCACAAAAAGCTACCCAGCACCATCTGAATCACGCTGAGAAGATGTCTTTTATTGCTGCAGAGCAGACAGTCTTTTCAGGTAGAACATTTCACAGATGTCTGGCTTAAATTGATCCTGCACATTTTGATTTAATAATAATAGTTAATAAAAGTCTACATACTCAAAAGATGACATTGATAATCATCTGTGTTGGCTGATTGGAACATTTTCATCATGGTAACATTTCTGGTAGCATTACCTGCATCTAAGTTTCCAATATACAGTAAATATTACAGGAAACATATTGTTTCACTTTTTAACAAGTTAATTTGAGTCAGGACACTTTCTTCTGATTTAAACATGTTGATAAGACCTTATATGCTTTTTTTTTTTTTTTGCGGTGACTCCGTGCAAGCTTGACGCAGATGATCCATGAGATCT